>JAEUWR010000602.1:0-69441 GCA_018524895.1 Podaxis sp. C-F-101400 | reverse complement strand
GTGAAAACCATCTCACATGACGCCTCGGTGAATCTCACGTTAATAACTCGGCCGATTCTGATTTTAACCCAGCCCTAGTTGTGACGGCGAGCTATCCGTTGGTGAAGTCAGAGACGGTTGTATATGTAACCTGACCCATCGCCTCATGTGATTGGATACTTGTCCTTCGCAAACATCCTAGATTGACAAAGATTGGCAGAATAATGACAGGTAGAACGGAAGACGTCGTCGGTAGTTATTGCGGCAAAGATTCCGATTAAATGGCCGGGTCAACGAGCAACCATATAGCCGGAATACTGAGGTGAGCGTTCATGAGCGTTCACGGTCCGAGCTGCATGCAAGTTGAACACCGCAACAATGCACGGCTACTTCGTTCTCGATGTGCAAATTATCGCCCCTGGGGTGATGGCCGCACAATCCACCCTCAGAGCAGACCTTCTTCTGATTTGACCTTGGGAAGCTGAAGTAGCAAAGGGTTCCCACGTCTAATGACATCTGTTCGTCGAGGCCGCCCTTCGTGATCCATATGTAAATTGGGTGAACTCGAGTAGCACCAGGTCTATGGCCGACTTGCTATTTTCAGAGACTTCGGAGGCGTAGGTGGCAGTCGCGGATAGTGTGGCGTTTCGATGCCGCTAGTAGTAGTTTATCGGTCACCCTGGCTGCCCCTGTTCAACGCAGTCCCGCTCACGCACTAATGATAGGATACACCGCGGGTTTCCCTTTGGCGATTAGCTTATGCCGTGGACTCCTAGCGACCTGAAACTAATGATTGTACTGGAAAAAAAGCGCCAGGTGGATCCAAGTTGACATAGAAGCAAACAGTTTTGCAGCTATTCCAGAAACAATTTATAACTACCACCGACGGGGCCAGAACACTGACCAACGATTTAGAACTACCAATGGGCGACAGGGGCGGGAGAAATAACATTTCATGGAGCTGATACTGAATAGCTTGTATATCACATGGGCACAATGTGTATACATATGTTTCCACCACTTAAATATTTGCACTTGTCGCCGATTGTGGACATGTTAAAGGCCTTCATGCTAGTATGTGAATCCACTACAGGTAGCTTCTCGTTCAGAGGAACCACGTCGGGGTACATGATCTGCCACAATAATATCTACAAATGCGTGTCCAGTTGCGAGATTAATAATACTCACCGGACCGATTTCAACGACGCAACCGTCGCATGGAGGCGCATATATTCGTGAGTGCTCACGAGGACCCAAGCCAGTTCGATTTGGTGATGAGCGTGTTGGGCGGCGACGTACATAATATCTAGTTAAAGATTATATTGTTTTCCGCTGCATATCAGCGTTAGGATTTGTGATAACATACCAACTCAATCGCGGACCGAAGAAAACATATCTAGTATTATTGGTTGGACCCATTAGTGGTTCAGTCGGGCGCAAACTGGTGTTCTGTGTTTGGGCATTTAGAGTGCTTCATACCCTGAGTGTAAGGTCTGGTTTAGGTTAAGTAGATCTCTCCCGCACACTTACGGGAGGAAGGAAGATGCGCTACTGTTTGTTGCATTTTATTTTATGTGATAGCTCCGTGATAGCTTGCAGGCCAATGGTCTGTTTGTCAAAAGGTTTTTCCGACCCCTTGCTTCCTCAACGCGGCGAAAGCGGGGCAAAATGACAAATCTGCGTACATCAAAAGGGATACTTGCTGTGGTATGCGAAGTCACGCGGACGAGCTAGTGATGAACAATAATACACAGCGGAGTGGATCCGTCCCTATTCACTACCGGTTCTCGGCCAGGGTTTCCTTGTGATGAAAGTGGTAGGCTCCACAGGGCTTCTTTCGGCCTTCAGAATCGATTGGTCGGATCCCTTGATTATCGTTGGAACTATCCTCGCCATCGTAAGAGGGCGCTACGCATGTGCTAGACGTAGTGGCCGAAAACCGCCACGCGTTCCGATTCACGAAACAGAATACAAGGGAACGAACCAATCCGAGGACTAGTCTTGGAAGGCCTGGCCTGATTGCATGGTCGTGATTCGAGAAGCACGTTTGTCAGCCCGCTCCCTCCATATGGGTAGATTAGAAGACAACCCAGCTAATGTCGATAAATAGGGACTGACCAGTGAGAAAGGAGCTGGGTGGTCCCCGTTTAGCCTCCATCACTTTATTTTATTTTCTCTATTCATCCAAGTCGAGTTGGATTGGGCCGGAAAATCTACAGAATTAGCGAACATGGCAATTTTCGGATCAAAACAAATCATATCCCAGGGTGGACAGTGAGAAATCACTAAACTTTGACTAGATGTGACATTAGGCTAGGGGGGTCTGTTGTGAGAGGTTTTTGGTTGATTGGATCAGGATCAGGATAAGTACGTACCCATCTCAAAATGGGATCCCCACCATGCTCGGCCGGAAGGATTCTTGGTCTTTATAAGAGGTGGACAGGAACTTGTGGCAGAAGGGTGCCGCCTAGGCCCTTTGACAACATTGAGAAGTTCATACCGCCCTTGGTGCCACCATCGTTACACGTTACACATCGGTGGCAGCTATCCTCCGACCTCTCTAAGCTGGTTATAGGTATGGTTTGATGCATTTTGAAGTCTTGAAGTTTCTCTGACCCCCTATTATTCCATTCTTGATCCTAGACTGTGATTCACATTGCAGCTATGCACTCATCCGGCCCTGGGGCCAATGTCCCTACGAACCCTCAAGGTCTTGATGCTCGACGGGAAGTAGGTCGTTCTCGCCAGCAATTGGGATCCGGCTCTATGGGTGCGTGGCCTGATAAGCTCAGAAAGCGACCACTTATATCACTGGTCTGCAGGCACGAGTCAGAGCGTACAACCTCACCCATCCTCTCTCGATTCGAGTAGCTGGCTTTATGCCGCCCAACAGTTTCCGACTTCGACGTTTTCGCACAATGTCGTCGCAGGCTCCTTGGTCTCACCCTCCGGGATTGGTTCGACTTCAGTTCTCTACGACTCCCCAAGTTCACTACAGTCGCAGACCGATGCCAATAGTCATCCATATCCGCAATGGACTGGCGCCTACAATGAAGAGGAGCATTATGAGCGAGACGCAAACGCATATCCCGACTTCCTCCACGATTACTCTTCTGCTCCTTTTGCCGAATCTATGTCCGATACCGTCACCCCAGCGAGCACGAGTTTGTATCCGCAGCCATCACAACAAGGCGCATTATACGGCTCCTACTATACTTCGGAACTGCTTAATGCAACGGGCTCGGCAGTGGCGACGAAGGTGTCAACCCCCGACTCCCAACAGCTGTATCAACATCCGACCCCTGATTCTACCCTCCACTCTCACACGCATACCCCAGACCACACGCAGCCACAGTGTGGGGTACAGCCGCAGCCGCAGCAAGCATACCAAGAGCAGCGACACCACCAGTCTCAACAAGCGCAGGACGTTCATGCAGTCCAAAGGAACCAAAAAGTACCACAGCAACAAGGCCAGCAAGTGCAACAACAGTTCCAGGGGCAACCACGGCCTCAGTCTCAGTCTCACCCTCCCGAAAACCAGCATCCGCAATATGTTCTGCAGCAATGTCAGCACACGCAAAATAACACCCTTCCGGATCAACAGCGCCCATCAGTCGCCCAACAGTATTCCCAGCAACCGCCGAGCACAAATGATACAAGCCCATCCAAAAGCCGAAAGCAGCCCCTGGGGGGGACTCGTGGATCCAATCTCTATACTACTAATCAGTTGAATATTCAGCACTATAAGCCGAAACTTCAAACCCCTTCCAGTTCGCCAACGTCCGCAGCACGACCTGATCAAACGCAGGCCAGCGGGGGCACCGGGGAGCTGTCCCCTCAAGGCCCTCAAAGGGAAGGGGAAGCTTCGGGTAACGGCGTCTCTCAGGCTGCCCGAAGTTCCCAGAAACCGGCTACGATAGGAATACCAAAACGACCATCACCAAATATCAACACGGTATTTCGGCCACCCCAGGCTATTTCTTTGGATAATACAAATCCCAGAAAGCGCAAGCGTGGCAAGCGAGGCGGTAGTGGAGGGTATTGGGCCACTGGAGAAGGGGACACTGAAGAAGAAAGCGAGGAGGAGGAGGGTGAAGGTTACGGTGGGGGTATCAGTGTCGGGATGGCAGGTTTGGGCGTGGTCAGTGCCGATGGAAAGGCAGAGAAAGGGCCAAGATTGTGCGTTCCTCTCGTTTTCAATCTCTGGTTTTTGCTAACCAAAAATTTTCTTTCTTTGATCTTCTGGACTCCTTCCATCAATGGAATTGGCGTCACCCATGTGCGCTAACGATGACATCCCTCGGACATTTGGTTCCGTTGGCGGCTATGGGATGCCACTGGGATTATACCCCGTTCCATGGCTCTGCTGCGCATATGCCTACCTGACGTCGGCGAAATCCGTCTTTTTGACGGCACCGGGACGGCTCATTTCACTCCGAACCATTTGATCCGTTGATTCTTTGGCGAATACGATTTGATCTTTGCAATCAACAAAACGTTTCCCGCACTACTCCCGATTTTCTTCATCCCTCGACTGCCTTCTTCCTGCCTCAAATCATCAACGTTCTGATATGTCAAACTACATTTCTGTTCATGGAACTTTGCACCTCGACTTATCCATCGATCCGGCATTGGGTCCTCCCGGCTCCCCTTTTTGCACTGCCTCTGTGAATCCGCCTGTCCGGTACCAATTCGCTCCCGAACTCTGCGCCTGCTTTGCCCCTCAACTTGCCCCTTCAAATAATCACAACGTGACACCTCTATTTGGGGCTCGGACACATGTGATCTTGTAGACCGGGCGCCTGCAAACATTGCAAAAAGCTCAAGGTTCGTCCTTTGGTTCAATTAACGGCTTCACCAAGACTCCGCAGCAAATATCATGCCTTCTTGACGTTGTGGTATCGCCTTTTGATGGTCAACTGCTCGGAGTGCATTGTACCCTTCAAGTCCTCTTCGGACCGTGTTTCATTTTTTACGCCTAGTCTTGGGGTCCGCTACGGCATACCATAGCCTAGCGCTTTTGATAGGATGACCACACCACTCTTAGTGGAAAATCTTTCCGGTTAACTTATCCCCAGCTATCTTTGAACCGCTTACTCCGACACACATTTCGTTATGTGTGAGCTTCATACTGACCCGAACAACAGATGAAATGTAATTTTGCGAAGGATGACAACACTTGCGAAAGGTGCAAAGCCGGTGGCCACGTTTGTATCGTGGAAGGTCGTAAACCGAGAACTGCTCCAAAGTAGGTGGAACCGCCTCATGTCCCACGAAAATTTACCTCCACCATTTTGACCATCTTCCCTGTCGGTCATTGATTATTTCACCCTCGTTCCGTTCTTGATCGCCTCGCCGTGGACTGCGCATTCCTCGCAGAAAACCACTTGAGGGTTCTTTTGCGAGCCGTCTTAAGGACGGGCTCTTTCTGCCATACCTCTCCGTCAGACTTTGGCCCCCTCGGCCCCTTGAAAGATGTCACGCCTTAACAGATCCTCGTCATCATCTTCCCTCTCTTCGAATTCATCGTCTTCGTCATCATCTTCCTCCCCTTCTACCTCGTCTTCCTCCCCTTCTACCTCGTCTTCGTCGAACTTGCACTTACCATTGCACTCTGGTTCTAGCAAACGTGAATATCTGCTCGCACAAATCAGACAAAAGGATGCTATCATCGAATCTCTCCTCAAACAAGTATGCAATCATCTCATGTCCATTGCCCCTGTTTCTGATGAACTACAGCTACATAATCCTTACCTTGCGACCCCGCTCTCTATCGCCTCCTACCGCATGGCGACTTCTCCCTCAGACCAGAACAATCGTAATGTTTTGGCTTGGCTGGACCGGCTCCAGTCAAGTGTGCGTGACGCGGGCAACACCGCGGGTCCAAACGTGTTCACGGAACTGCGTAACAAGGAAGAGGCAGAGTCAGATGGCGATTCCGAGACGCCTGCTATCGAGCTGGTTGCCCCCGAGGACGAGGACCCAGAAGGAGAAAGTACTTCCAGTGATGCAGAGAAGATACAGGCTTCTCTGCCGGATGCTCATGTCCCATTGGGTTTGATAGCAAACCTGAGCATCAACAGCAGCAAGGTCAAAGGGAAGAAGGACCGTGCGCAAGACATGAACATTACGGAAGAGGATTTGAACGATGATAACGTCGTGCGTTTACTTCTGTTCGTTTCTCAGGATTTCCATTTGACATGCCTTGTCATCTCCAGGGGGTGGCTAACGAAACATATTTCATGCCAGGTAGGTTCTGCCTCTCTTCGTAAGGCAATATGTTATTGTTAATATGGTTCCATGTGGACAGGCCCTGCTTCTGACTTGGGCATCAGAGCTTCGCTCATAGAGCAGCATAGTCCACCGGAGATACTGGTACATGGATTGGTCAACGTGGAGGATGTCCAGAAACTTTTCGACATGTACGTCAAATCTATCACTTGATTTCGTTAACATACGTTAATGGCGTTTGTCCACCAGATTCTATACATACGTCAACGTGAGTTCTCTTCCTTGGTTTGCTCCGAAAATAAACTCAGCGACAACCGGGCTAGCCATTTATCTCTTTGCTCGATCCCGTGCTACACACACCTGCGTCGACTTTCGCCCGCTGCCCGTTCTTGTTCACTGTCGGTCAGTGATTAGTTGTTACCTCACTTAAACAATATCTGAGGGATTACCAGTCTGCGCAATCTCTTCTAGATACTATGCAGAAAAGTCGGAGATATACCCCATTGCGATGCACTTCGCCAAACATTCCGCTGCAAATGCTTTGATTGATGGCTGGAAATCCGTGGAGTTGTGTCAAGCTTATATTCTTATGAGCATCTATGCGGTTCCTGCGAAAAGATGGGAAGAGGATCGGAGTTGGTTGTATACTGGCCTTGCCATTCGGTATGTTAGATCAGACACACGTGTCCCGTATCTTTTCTGATCTTGATACCTCCAGAATTGCAACCGACCTCAACCTTCATCACGTTTCTTCTGCCAAGCCGAAGAACGAGAAGGAGGAGCGTGAGATGCTTAATCGCGCACGGGTTTGGATGCTATGCTTCAACTTGGATCGTTCCACCGCCACACAATTCGGAAAGCCTTCCACGATCAAAGAGGATTAGTGAGTGCTATGCATTTGGTCTCCTTAATAAACACCTAAACATCTGTCCTCTAGCATCGTTCGCAATGCTCAAGACTGGTACAAGAAATCGCAATACAATCTTCCGGTATGGAGCAGACTCTTTCTCTGGGTTCGTTGCCGTCTGACTGCCATTCAGTACGACATCCACCTCTGCGCTTATTCAGCGTTACTTCAAATCGTGGCCAAGTTCCATGACGAGATCTTCAGCGATCCTTCTGCTCCGAGTGGCCTTAATAAGGTCAGTGATTCAGTCGAGGAACCCCTGGCTGTCAACTGACGTAGATGTAGAACGTTGATTTCCGAAAGATAACGATGAAGCATGATGGATACTTGACGCAATATCATAATGAGTGGCTGAAACGCTTCGAAGCAGGTTCAGACCCTAATGGTATGTACAGTTTCGAGAGGTCACAAGCACGTAATGACATCGTCTCTAGATCCTGGTTGCGTCTTCCGTTGCTCGTTGTTGCCATTGTGAGTGATCATCCAAATCTTTAAACTGGGACAATTCGAACCTGACCTTCCCCCTTCCAGTTTGGTCGGCTACTCTCGGCTTGTCATGTTCTCATTCGGATTCCAGCAAGCGTTCCAACGCGGCATCGAGCGCAGTGATCAGGTATTTTTCACTAAGGTATGCATATCTATCAAGTTGCCTTTTATTCACACTCACTGTCCCGCAGTGCTTGGAAGCCGCCAAATCGGTTATCAAGAATATGATCGAGGGGTTAGCCCCAAGTGGGTATATGCGCTATGCTCCTGATGGTAAGCCCTTTCCTCTCTAGGGAGGCCTCATGTGACTGAGCCAAACCCATGGCTGCAGGTCATTTCGTCTTCGCTTCTTTTGCATCGGCCTTCCTTCTCAAGGTGTGTATCTCGTCGTGTTCAATTTGTCACACGACCTAACTTGATGAGGATCAGTTGTTGAGACCTGAATTCGCTTCGCTCCTCAGCAAAGAACAAGAGAGCTGCATCTTCGAGTTAATTGGGCGGTTAATCCAGACGCTCAGTTCTCCAAAGATCGCGATAGACGATAGGCATACACCTAAACTCTATGCTCGCTTTTTGGCTAGTCTCCTTTCCCGTCATCGTCGTGATGGAGCAACTGTTGGCCGTCTTCATCCTAACCCGCCGAGTCACCTGCAGACCGAGAGTGCTGGTGGGAATCAGATGCCTCCAGGTTCGGTGACAATCTTCTCTGTGGCTCAACAGCCACAAACCTCGATGCAGCCTGATCAAAACCTCGGTTACAACTCGAACGGAATGCAGACTCACACTCAGAACCTCCAGACTCCTATCTATCGCCCGGAAGCCACTTACAACTCGGGTACAGGCCCTATACATTTCGGATCTGACATGGAACTCGCCGTCCTTGGCATCAGCTACTCGCCTGACGAGGAAATGCTTGCGACCATGCAAGCTATCAAGAATCCTTCCTGGTGGCAGAACATGATGATGCCTGGGTAAATTTACCGTCCCCACTGCTTGTCGACGTCTCGAATGCTTACCGCATATGATAGATTCTCCTGGACACCTGATCCTTCACCATCACCACCCAACGCTATGGGGCAACATGCCACCCCGCCGTCCTATCACCCTGCCATGCAGCATCAAGGCGTGGGCATGCCGCAAACAATGCACAACGGGTTCAGTTCCTTCCAACCGGTCCAACTCCCCATGATGTGAAATGGCTCTCTGTTTCTGTTTAGGTTGTTTAAGTTCTGGGATATCGCTTTCGAAACTGACATGGACACTTGCGCTTTTAGTGTAGCCGTCTATAGCTGTGATTAACCACTTTGACAACATACTGTACTGTACATGTTTCTATATTCCGTTCCTGTAAAACGACTAGAAAATTTGTCTTGTATTTTAGGTTGGGTTTCCTGAATGCTTACATTGGCATCACTAGCGCTTGAGATGTCTCCGTAAGCGTGCGAACAAAACACTCTGCTTACTCTTAACCCCCAACTCTCACGTAATCTAAATTCCTTCATGGTTGAACTGCTTGAGTTCGTCCCTACATCCATTGTAATCTTCCTACTGACATGGTTTTAATCTGACCTCTGCCATCATTAGGATCGTACCATTCAGTCAAGTTCTCAGCCATTTCCGGTTTTTCCTGACATTGCGATCGGCAGAGGGGTACTATCGTTCTCTAATACTTTTCAGGTTATCCACGACCCAAGATAACCCAAAATATGATCAAGCGACCGGTGGAGAACAACCAGAACCCGGTTCAGGGGCAAGAGTTTCGGACCCATCGTATCAACTAAATACCAATTCTAAACAACTCTACGCTATGGAAGCAAGTTGTCCGCATCTAGGGGCTGACATGTCCCATGCCGAAATAGAGGAATGCGATAACAGCGTGGTTGCTGTTTGCCCATGGCACAGGTCCGTCAGATGTGCCCGCCATTTCTTATCCCGACATTTCTGATAACGCTGGGTCAGATATGATTTTGATTTACGCACAGGGAAGAGTGAAACTGGATTGAAAGCTTGCACTTTTGCAGTACATGTGACTGCAAATACCAAGGCTGTGGAGATGGTATCAATCGAGGTGCCTGAGGAAGGATCTGGCTGGCGCTTGGTTGAACTACGACCTGTTTCCGAAGGTGCACTGCAATCATTTACCCTCCGAGCACGACAAACTAATTGATGATCTTTACGTCCAGAGTTCGCCGATCCACCACCCGTTTCATCTCCAAACGTCAGGGATAATAATGACCTCCAGGATAATAGTGCATTACCAGTCAAAGATGAACCTGTGGTACCGCTTAACGATCCACCAAAGACGCTAATGCAGTGGGCCGTTCTGATCTTGAATACCCCTAATCCTACCTTGAAGGTACGCTTAATTGCCGCAGGAAGCTTATTGGTACTTTCGTTGAGGTTTGTGCACACAGGTGGAACGCACAAAGCGCGCTGTGCATCTATTCAGGACGGGCAAACTGAGTTCCATCGGGCATAAGTCACCCAATGCGCCACAACCGCCAGAAGTGCCTTCTCGTGATGCGTCTTGGACACGCAATCTGAAGGCCGACCCAGCCAAGGTGAAGAATAGGAAAAGTAGGGCGGTCATGCTACACGCTCTAGCAAATATTGAACAATGGGCGTAAGTTTGTTGTACACCCTGTCCACCCCAGGAAGCTTAGGTGACCTCATTCAGTATTGATTTGGCGTGAGTGCATTCGATGACATCCGACCAAGCTGAGGAAGGATATAACGCTTGAGGTCGACAGGTGGGACATCATGGCCCGATTCGGACCGTCACATCCTAACATACCATCCGCCTTCTTCCACGATTTTACCAAAATGGCCCTTGACGAAGCCAAACACTTGTATGTCACTTAATTTGCCTACGCCAGTGCTGATATTGACCCCTACTACTGATCAGCTCTCTTCTTACGTCTCGTTTAAGCGCAATTTCTCCTTCCACACCATACGGAAGCATGCCAGTACATGCCTCCCTCTGGGAGTCTGCTACCACAACTGCGCATTCTCTTCGTGCTCGTCTCGCCATCATCCATCTTGTGCATGAGGCCCGAGGACTTGATGTCAATCCAGGCACGATCGAGCGGTTCCGACGTGCAGGGGATATGGACACGGTCAGAGTTATGGAAATTATCCACGCGGATGAGGTTACACATGTGACTACTGGACATCGATGGTTCATGTGGATCTGCGAGCAACAAGGGATTACCCGTGACGACGGTGGCGTGGTTAAAGCGTTTAGAGAAGAAGTGAGGAGAGGTTGGAGAGGTGAAGTCAAGGGGCCGTTTAATGTCGAAGCAAGAGAAATAGCAGGAATGACAAGGGAATTCTATGAGGATCTGCGGGGGGAACTTGGGATTGGCGAACTGGATGGTCCCAAAGAGAAACTCGGAAAAGGGACGCAATCGGGTGGTGATGTCGGGAATTGGGAGAGGTTTAATGGTGCTCCCGCAGACGTTCCCGTAGAATACGAGGAAGGTTCCGGGAAGGGAACACCTGTCACCAGTCGAGATCCAACACAAATTTCGAGGGATCTTGGCCTTTAAAATACTGGATTGAAGGAACAAATTCTCGAATTGCAAACATGGCTGCGTACTCGCCGCGAGAGTTCGCAAAACCTGCTGTTTGGAACTGTTGGAAGCGTTCAAAATATATACTAATATCACAGAGTTTCCAGTCTGCAAGCACCTCGCATATTGCTGGGGATGCTGGGGATAGAGGTTGATGGACGTGGAGCCCCAGGATAGGGCTCATACTTGTCTGCGCGAATACGAATGGATCCATTCGGACAGTCTGTGCGGATGGTAACTATATGATAGGACATTAGCACCATATGAGTAGGATGCAGTAAGTGAACTGACCACAGCGACAGACTTCGCTGTAATAATTACGAGCTCGTGTAAAAGAGGAAACCTCCTTGCAACCGCAGCGAGGTTGGTCAAATCAAGCGTCTCCAATCCGACTCTGAGGTACACGAGCGAAGAATGGAAAGGCCTTTCAGAAAATAAATCAAGTATCTGTGATAGCTGCCTTGACGAGAAATAATGACCAGACAAACATAAACGCGTCAGGGTATTGATGGAGCGGCGCAAGAGCATCGAGGTAACGTTAATAGGTGCTGATGCGGGAAGGTAAAGCGTCTCCAGATTGGATAAAACAGTCGGCGTGCTGCCTTGTAACAACCTGCTCATGAATGACCAGGCTGCGATTCTCGCCTTTCTTTTAGCTTCGTCGTCGAGTGAAAGGTCCCGTTGTTGAGGTGGGATGAATTTGACGTGGAGCAATGGAGAAGAATGGGTCTCGATGAACTGGAGCAGGGAGTCTGAAGAAAGGATAGTCTCGTCAAACCTCATGTCAAGCTCAAGGTATCGCAGGTTTGGAAATGTAGCGAGGGCATCAAAAAGTCCGTCAAGTGGCGTTGATGACGAGGAAGAAATAGTCAAGACGTGGAGAGAAGATGTGAATTTGTTGATGAAAGGAGCAATTGTCTCAGCCAAGACATCGATGCTCGCTCTTTTTGACCAACTGGGTTCTTGTCCATCCAGTCCGCAAGCAGCCTCCTGAGAGACCTCGTAGTCGAAATGGAACTTGAGCTCTTCAAGGTATTCGAAATCAACCAATGTCGGGAGATGTTTGAAATTAGGAAGTTGGGCGTGTAAGACTAGTTTTCGAAGCCTCCGAACGGAATTCCGGGCAGTCATTAGGAATACCTCAGAGTCCCTGTTGAGAGGAAGGTCACGCCACTCGAAAGAATACGAAGTAAGGTTTGTCATGTTAGAGAGTGCGTTGATCATAAGCGCCAGGACTTGAGTAGGTGCAAACAACGAAGGATCCTTTCTCTTGGATGTCGATATCGAGATGTGAGATTCTGGGTTGGGTGCTGGTTTCTTGCTGGGAGCCAGGTTAAACCAGGTTCCGATGTTTGATAAGAGCTTCCTCCTGGTTGTCTTCAGGCTCGAACCTCGAAATAATTGACTGCGCTGGACAAGGAAGTTGATGAACCATGCTTGGATGTGAAGTTTTTGGACGTGTTGGGCGATGTATGGCTCCCTAGTAATTGTGAAGTGGTTTTGGTCAAGCGTCAACCCAAAGTCATGGGAAAGGCAATATGCCCCAGCTTACTGCAAACGTTCCAGATAATGCACCATCTCCTGATTCAACACATTCCACCGGATGTCTCCATATCGTTCATGCAGGACAATCGAAAGAAAGAATCGACTGACAGACAAGAGCCTGGGTCGCTCATTATCCGGAACGTAGCTCGCGATGAGTTGCCAAATTTCGTAAGGAACAAAATTGACGATGAAAGCCATGGCTTTCGAAGTTGGAGACTTAGTGGCCTTGGTTGTAGCTCGCAGACTATGCATGTTGGCCCTGGGAGCGCACTTGGAGAGCCGCTGCATCGCCTTCGGTCAGGTAAGTACCTGCGTGTGTCATGGATTAAGCGCCTGATGAGCGCTCGCCAAGCTCAGGCCAAGCCCCTTTCTAAGTCTTAAAAAACGCCTAAGTCGGCCTAATTACAGGATTCTTAGCAAGTTTAGGAAGCGTCCAAGACGGGTTGTGTTGGCGTCCGAACTCAGAAGAATACTTATTCTTTATCTCTTCATCAACCCATCCCTTGTGAGCCCAGAAATGTGTATGAATTCGCGTTTTGGGGTTTCTAGTCACGCCCAACCCTGTGGCGATGGCCGACTTGAAAGCGCTTTCTGCTATCTTTAGTGCACCATCACCCATGTGAACCCGGATCTGCAGAGCCCAAATACTGAGAAGATCTGGGTTGTTGAAATTTCCGAAACGTCACCATGGAACTCGCAGGAGTCGAATATGGCATATTGCAAGAAGACTGCAGTACGACTGATGAATTGCTTGTACCGACACCAGGCGATGGTTGATTCATCATATGTAGTTGTACCTGTCCGCGGAGAGGCATAAGATCTTGAGGCCAGGAAGGTTAAGGCGTTGGAGAGTCTTGTCCATCGAGGACTCAGAATAAACCCTGAGAAATTGGAGGTTCGGCAAAGTGGCAAGTGGGCGGGGAGTAGGGTTGGCCAGCGCGTATGGGTATCGACAAAACTCTAAAGAGCGCCCGTGCCTGCTTACTCGGCTGTTGACCATGAGTGACGTCTGCAGCAACGGGCTTAATCTTGGGGTCACAAGGCTTTGGCGGATTTGCAGCACACTAACCATGAAAGAGTCGGAATTCGTTGCTGAACAAGTGAATGGAAATTATGCAAATTTGTAATTTATTTCCTAAGGTATTGCTTGGAATTAAGCCTAAGCATACATAGGCGGTGTGCATATGCCACCCATTGATCGCAGAGTGAATCTGAGCCATTAGCCCTAACCATCACTGCTTTCCATGCCTCCAAGACTGCTGATCCAGAGGCGGTTGTGTTCCAGAAAATCCAGAAAATTGTGAAACGTGAAACCTGTCGTCGGCCTTCCGAGATCCCGCAAGAGAACTTTGTGCTGTGAGGGTTCGGCGACGAACTGTGCTTGGATTTGAGGTCTCTGTACATGCCGTGGGATCGATGGGTCCCTAGATCAATAAGCGGTGAGCCCCCTCCAGCACTTGTGAGACTTACTGGAGCCGATGGAGGTGTCGAATCATGCCCGGTCCAAGATAGTCCAACGAATATCCCCATAGCGGTCATGGAGGACTATGGAGAGGAAACAGTGAAAGGCCTGGCTTTCAAATGCTCGGTTTTTGGTATGATGTTCGTGATGAACTCCCGGATATCGAAAGGAATTTTGTCACCGTTTGTTGGCATACCTCAAGGACGTGAAAGAGTGCGAAACCCTTGCGCATAGCCATGGATGCAACTTAAGGGTGAGAAAAGGGGATTTCTGCTATGCAAGGCACGCCCCCGGTTCATACCACAGCCACGGTGCAAACGTCGACCGCTGGAAGACAGAAAACGTCTACCTGGTGAGGCGATCTGTGTCAGTGTTACTGGATGTCCGATGAATTTGATGCGCGGCGATGTTGTGCCAGCATTCTCAAAGATGACGGAAAAGGAGGGCACAAGTGACACGGCTCATCATTCTCAGATAGACACCTGAAGATGGTGATATCGACGCAAATCATAGCAACATCTGAATCATGTATGCATTGACTAGGTTGGAATTCACAGTAATTATACTACTCATCTTTCATAACCGCCTCAATTTTAAGTGCTTGGATTTTCTTTCTTAGGTTGACCCATATAGGAAAACCGCAGAGGAAAGTGGAGATAAGATAGTGTACCTGAAGTTATGGGGCTGATTGAGACGATAATATATAGCTGAAGAGATGCGAACTTACCCCGAGGCCAAATCCGCTGCGATGTTTATGGCAGAGATGAATCGTGTACAAGCACTCAAGCACACGCAGTCCGATGCCCACATGCACGTATTTCCGTACTTTTATAAGTCCAGCAATTTGATGAACAAAATCCACGGCGCCAAGACGTGGCGAAGAGCGGTTTGGAGGGACATAGAGGCAGCAAACTAGGATAATGCCCATGCAGGCGGTTACGAGGGCGCTTAGAGGAAAGTAGAAGGTAGTGATCTGGGGTGCTTCGATCTGGGTACAAGAATAGAACAATCGTTGAATACTGAATGATCACGGTAACGATGCCTTGAATCCTCATACCATTCCCAGTCCTTCTTGCGCAAGTACTTTCATTTCCAAGAGCCTGGGCTTGACCTCCTCGTAGCCTCTGAGAGGAGGTTCAATCGGAATATACACTACTTTCTTCCCGCCTTTCTTGAGGGCGCATTTCAAGGTCATGCCCTGACGGGTAGGGGGTAATCATTGTCAATCCTGAGGAGTAAACGTGTATATGTGAGCAATATACGTGCCTTAGAATCGATGGCGGTCATTTCGGCGCTCGTTATGATTTCTTGCACACTGCCGTACCATTTCGCATACGCGACAAGCGTGTCTGGGTGGTTGGACATGTACATCTGCAGGAAACTAGATTTCTCTGCCACGGGGTCGATCTGCTGGGACATATGAAGGAGAGTTGGGATAGGATCCAGAAGACAAAGGCGGGCGTTTGAGGACCACTGGGAGGGCTAAGAAGGAACTGGCTGTCTCTGGTCTCGTGCAGTCCCTTGCTATTTTATAATCGCTATTCCACGTGACGGACAGCAACCCACGCAAGTGTTTAGACTGGTATGCAGAGTCATTTCATCAACTAGGTATAGTTGGTGTGACTTAGTCGGGGGACTTCAGTAACAGAGACGCGGTGTTGCACAATACGAGCGAGGGTCAGAACAGGATCCTGGATCAGAAACGCCACCCAGACCGAGAACACCATATTTGCCATCAACCTCCGAAACAAATAACGCGCTGTGACGCCATCGCCAGAAAATGATTCCTGTCAGTGTCCGAAGCACACTCCCGGCACCAATTCCCTCATGCTTTCCCGTGCGGCCAGGAGCCTATGTGCTAGACACTGTATCTCTAGGCTCTACTCGACAGCCGCAGATATATCTTATGATGGTGAGAACTACCAAAGAAATCACTTTCAGGTACTCACTCGACATAATGGTTGCTCAGTTTGTGTAATTGGCGGAGGTCACGCAGGCTGCGAGGCTGCCGCCGGTGCTGCGAGAACAGGAGCACGAACACTTCTCCTCACCCAGAAGCTGGAAACCATTGGTGAATTGTCATGCAATCCTTCGATTGGAGGTGTTGGAAAGGGCACATTAGTGCGTGAGGTGGATGCTTTGGATGGTATAATGGGCAGGGTTTCAGGCAAGCAGGGTGTCTTTCCACCAAACGTTGTATCTGGTCTCTAAATTGCCCCTAGATAAGGCTGGTATCCAGTTCCAGATGCTTAACCGTTCTAAAGGCGCGGCTGTGTGGGTTAGTCGATGGCAACCGGGACAACGGAAAACCTCAGCTTATGCCACCACCAGGGACCCAGAGCACAGATAGACCGCATTTTATATAAGCGTCATATGCAAGGAATTCTCCATAACTACCCCGGCCTGGATATAAGGGCCGGAAGTGTATTTGACCTCGTCCTCGACCAGTCCACCGCTCAACCCGGGAGATGGGCGAAGGTCGTTGGCGTAAGACTAGGTTTGTCTTCCAGCTGGCAATGTCACCCTTTTGCCTTATGAACAATGTCCTAGATACCGGGGAGGTCATCAACTGCTCCCAGGTCGTCATTTGTACTGGTACATTTTTGGGTGGAGAGATACATATTGGTACGCCCCGACTTTGCGCTATGTTTTGAGCACGTCTGTAATTATCCATTCTTAGGGATGAAGCGATTTCCAGCGGGGCGAATAGGCGAGGCGCCATCAGTCGGACTGTCAGCATCCCTCAACGCCGCCGGCTTCAGACTTGGTCGACTACAAACCGGTACTCCCGCACGATTGGACGGCAAAACCATCGACTTCTCGAATATGCTCAGACAAGATGGTGATGTCGTACCCGCGCCCTTCAGCTTTCTGCACAGAGTAGTTGATAATGCAGTAAGTCGCTCCCATATTCTGCTTTCAGTGCAAGTGGTACTCAGCGTCCGCCTAAAGAACAACCAAATTGCGTGTTATCAAACAGCTACTACGCCAGAAACGCACAAGATCGTCAAGGACAACTTACACCTCAGTTGCCACATACAAGAAACGCGAAAAGGTGAGCGTCCAACCCTCCGTGGCTTGGATCAACTTACAAGCGGTGATTTCAGGCCCGAGGTATTGTCCTTCACTCGAGGCTAAGATCCTGAGATTTGGCCACAAGAATCATCACACAGTGTGGCTAGAGCCTGAAGGCTATGATTCTGGTGAGTTACTTCCGTACCTGTCGGCGGCATTAACAACCTTGCTGCAGACGTTATATATCCCAATGGCATCTCATGTAGCATGCCAGAAGAACTGCAGGAGCCAATGATGCGGACGATACCTGGTCTTGAGAACGTCAAAATGGTCCGACCTGCATATGGCGTTGAGTACGATCATGTAGATGCTCGGGAACTAGCACGTGCGTTGTTTTGGGCGTAGTTCACTTTTGGTACTATTGACACGCTTCTGTAGCGACTTTGGAAACGAAGCGCATCCAGGTATGCTACTTTGTGGAACCTGACTTATTATATGTTCATGCCAAAGTAGGGCTTGTTCCTTGCAGGTCAAATTAATGGTATGTCACAGTCATATAAGAGGCTCTAGTCAAGGGCTCACAACTTTTCTAGGAACCACAGGATATGAAGAGGCTGCCGCACAAGGCATTGTAGCCGGAATTAATGCCGGTCTTTCTGCTCTGCATAAACCACCGCTCGTTCTCACCCGTGCAGATGGCTACACCGGTGTCATGATTGACGATCTCATTGTGAAAGGAGCTGAGGAACCTTGTATGTGTCTCCAATCTTCGTCGGAAGGAATCGCTGCTAAGTGAGGCGGGTGATAGACCGTATGTTCACTTCAAGGTCAGAATATCGCATGACCATCCGAAGCGATAACGCTGATTTGAGATTGACCGAGAAAGGTTCGTGTGTGGGTTTCCCTGAGTGATGGAGCACGAAATTGATGGTGTTTGACGGACAGGAAGACAGGCGGGCGTTGTCTCTGACGATCGCTGGTTTGCGTTTCAGAAGACCAAGAGTGAGATCGGGGATGCCGTTACTTTGTTGAAATCTGTCGCTATGAGTCCACAGGTGACGTTAATTGACCCACCCTTCCTCCGAAATTACTCACAATCATCGTAGAAGTGGAATTCATATGGTTTCACAGTGCAGAGGGATGGCATAGTGCGGAGGTGTGCAATTATAGCTCTCGAGCACACTAAACACTTACAGAAGAACAACAGTGCATACGAGATGCTCAGATACCCAGGTGTTACTTGCGCCAAACTTATCCCCGTGATCGAACAGCTCGGAAAAATGGATCCCCAGGTTCTTGCACGAGTGGACATTGATGGTTCGCTTCTTTTGTCCGTCTCTTCTCTGACACCTGACGTGTTGCTGTTAGGCCGCTATAGCGCTCATCTCCTGCGTCAAGAAGCCGATCTTCGTATTTTCATGGAGGACGAATCGTTGCTTCTAGACCCCCAAATGGATTACTCGCAGGTGGCTGGACTTAGCTCCGAAGTGAAAGAACGTTTGTTTGCTGTACGCCCTACGACCATTGTATGTGAAAACAATCGCTCTTGATTTTTGATTTCGGCCCGATCCATGGCTGTGACTGATGCAATTGATGATTGATGTATTTATTTTGGCAGGGTGCAGCCAAGCGTATGGAGGGTATGACTCCCACTTCGATCGTTTATCTCTTGAGACACGCAAAAAGGACTTGGAATCCGGAGAAGATGGCTGCTATCGCTACAGCTACGAGTGCAGATGCTGGTGCTGGTGTCGAGGTTGCCGAGAGTACTGTTACTGCGACGTTGATTTCTTGTATCTGACAATCAAAGATCTTATTTTGATTCATTACTATATTCCCCGAACGCCGGATCAGTCGTTTCGCATGAGTGTGCTCTTCAGCGCATATTAGAGCAATTCCATCAAGGGGGTTGTTTAGTAACGCTGTCAGGAGGACGTATATTTAGGACAGAATGCACGTTTGGAAGCTTATCCATATCCCCACCTCTATTCGAAGGACAGGCAAGAAACAAGATTCGTTCAACCAGTCAGGCACCTCAGCTTTCATGAATATGACGACCGCAGTGACTACCTCTCCTCCCTCTTTCCTCGCCTCTCTCGCTCAATTCGAGAGCTACGATGCGACACCGGTCATTGGTACCATCTTCCCCAACAAGACGACGCAACTTTCAAATCTACTCGAAGCACCGAATGCAGACGAGTTGATCCATGACCTGGCAGTGCTCGTGTCACATCGTGGTGTCGTATTTTTCAAAGACCAAGGTATCACGATCGAGCAGCAGAAGATACTCGCACAGAAACTAGGGGAGTTGACAGGCAAGCCCAAGACAAGCAAGTTGTATATGCATCCGATTTCGAGGAAAGATGCCGAGTTTGGGCGTGAGGTTTCCGTTATTACATCGAAAGCGTGAGTGTATTTTTGGGAAATAACACAGTCCGTGTTCATTTCATGGTGCTTTATAGCGCTGTTAATAAGTCTGGACACCTGACTAAGTCGAGAGCAAGCGGCGGATGGCATTCAGACAACACCTATGAGAATGTACCTTCCGACTATGCTGTATGTGGACCCTCTGGACGTACAAAGCTGTAGGCTGACTTTTGATAGGTCCTGAGAATGCACACACTACCTTCTGGTACGTTTGCTGCGACTTTAAGCATTAAACTATTCACTAACTACGCTGTTTTGCTCAGTTGGCGGCGATACCTTGGTGAGTAAAGCACAGCAGTTCGGCGGGTCAACGCAATTTAACTTGCCAACTAGTGGGCTAGCGGTTACGAAGCCTACGACCGTCTTTCTCCTGCCTATCAAAAGTTCTTGGAAGGCCTGACTGCCACCCACGACGGGAGCATATTCAATGAGGTGGGTTTCATTCTTCTGCTCTGGTAGACGCGATCTGACTTAACTCGGGTTCACAGCACGCTAGGAAATTGGGCATTGAAATAAACCAGGATCGAGGTGCGCCGGAGAACAGTAGCACAGAATTGACTGCCGTGCAGTGAGTTGCTTGACCGTATGGATTAGCGAATGCTGTTAATCATTGCTGCTCCAGCCCTGTTATCATTACGAACCCTGTTACAGGGTTTAAGACACTCTTCGTCAACAGAGCGTAGGTTCTCAGTGGGTTGCATTTTATTGCGAGCCTGACAAATATTCGAAAAGATTTACGAAGAGAATCAATGAACTCACGCCTGACGAATCCGACAATCTGCTAGGCTACCTGCACGGACATATCTCGGAGAATCATGACCTTCAGGTGAGGTATCGCTGGCAGGCTAATGACGTCGCTATTTGGGATAACAGAGTCACTCTCCATACCGCAACGTATGCTGTTTTTCCCACTGCATACGGCCAATTAGATGCTGACCAGCGTATTTCTAGTCACGATTTTGACGAGTATCGCGAGGGCTATCGTGTCATTAGCCTGGGAGAAAAGCCATCGTTGGACCCGAACTCGAAGTCTCGCCGCGTTGCTCTTAACATCTGATGAAATGAGGTTATTGGGGTCAAGGGATGTCAAGTCTTTCGCAGATTATTTGTTACTCGTCTGGTCTCATGCTATGTATAGTGAGGTATATACGTAAATATATATCACTCAGTCCTGCGTGACATCTGCAACTAAGCCTCACTTCTTCTGGAGAGGTTCAACCGTTCCTCATCTGCGTCTATGAATCTCTGGGGCCTTGCGACTTGCGTAGCTTCCTTGTTCCTGAAAACAAAGATCATGTTCTTGTTCTCGCGGTAGAGCTTGTCAATGTCTTCTAGGTGACGGTTAGCCGTCTCTGGGTAGACAAGCCAGATGAGCTGATGGGATCAATACGTTAGTCGGAGAAACCAGTGGGGCAGAGGAAAACGTTGTATAAGCTCACAGGGACGAAGATGGCGTTAAAGACTACCCAGATGATGTAGAATCTCCATCCAAGGTTAGCAATGCCCGTAGGTGTGATTTGGACGACAATGTAGTTAGATATCCTGAGAAGTTGGTCAGCCATAGTTACTCAACGATGGTGATTGGCCTCACCAATTAGATGCGGTTCCCAGGGCTGCGCCTTTGGTCCTCATTGAAAGACTATTAATTTCGGTCGGGTATAGCCATGGAACGCCCTGGAAGGTGGATAAGATTACCGAAAGCCTTGAACAAGCGTACCTACTCACCTGCCAGCAGATTCCGAAGAAGACATAGTACAAGAAGAAGAATGCAGTTGCGCCTGCGCCGTATTTCTCACCCAAGCCGGGATCGTTCGTCTTGGAAAGCAACGCGGCGATGAGGATGTAGCAAACACATTGACCTGCAGCACCCCACATCATGAGTTTTCTACGACCAGCCGTTTCGATGAGCAGGAGGCCAAAAAAGGAGAATATGAGGTAGGAGACAGAGTTGCATGCGGCGAGCAAGCGGGAGAGATTGTTTGAGAGGCCAACGGAGTTTTGGAGGACAAGAGGGAGGCTGGGAAGGTAGAAAATGAACGCCGGGAAAGGATTGTTGGAAGGTGATGCTCACTAGTAACTCGTTACGTTGATTCCAACCAGCTGTTGCATCCACTGGGTACCTAAGACGTGTGTCAGACCATGGCAGTCAAAGTGAAACCGTGGGCGTCACATACCTGCGCCGAGAATTAGCCTCCTCATCATACCTGTATCACCCGTATTCCCTCTCAGGATATCCCTCCAATTCGGGGCACTCTCCCTCTCAATCCTCACAGCCTCCAGAATCTCGTCTCTCTGCGTCAAGATATATTCATCCTTGGCACTTGCATGAGCACCTTCCAAAGCGACCAACACGTCAACGCCTTCCTCTTCGAAACCATGGGCGAGCAGCCATCGTGGGCTTTCAGGTAACCAGGGTATGGTGCTGATCAGGATAATAGAGAAGACAAGTTGAAATGCGATGGGGAATCGCCATGCGAGGCTGCCTTCAACGAAGCTGAAACCGTATGTCATCCAATTACTCAACGAGAAACCTGCGATATTCATGCTAGTGGAACGCGTTAGCTATGATTCTCAAATGAACAGGAACACCCACATCATTTCGAAGACGACTAATTTACCTCGCCACGTCGGCTTTGACGTCTCACTCTGCCAAACTGGGGCAGTGGCCGTGTTGATACTATGGTTCCCTGGGGTTAGGTAGACTGCTTTCGGTTTTTTGAATGGTCAACCACGAACCCATTTCCAAAGCCTGGATCAGACAATTCAGTTCAGGAGGGATCGTACTATCAGATCAGACATGAGCCTACCTGTGATCAATCTCGCGACAATCATTTGTGCCACAGAAAAGGAGCAAGTCTGAAGGATAGCGCCTATGGACATAATGATGACGCCCCAAATGAAGGTTCGCTTTCTACCATATCGTTCACCTGAAGATCTTGTATTGCTACTTACTACGCGCTTGCGAACATGGCCAGCACGTACCGAAAATAAAGGTTGACATAGCTCCGAAGAAACTAGAGCATCCCACATTAGCGTGCGATCACAAGGGCTACGTTCGGATTTGAGTTCACCATCCAATATCATATAACGATACTATAGTCCCCTGCAAATTGGGATCCGGATTACCCATGGTTTCGAGGAAGTCTTGTGTAACAATAATTCCGCCAAATACGCCCTGATCGTAACCTTGACGAGCCAAGTAGCGGAAGGTTAGAGTAGTTCACTGGATGTTTGAATGGCTCACCGAACAAAGTCATCGCTGTGGTGCACGCTACAGTCACCCAGATGTTCAACTGGGTTCCAGTCATCCCAAAATACGGCTTCTTCCCGGTCTTAGCTTCCAACTTCCCCTGTCCTATCGTTTCATCGTGTTGACGATCGTGCCCCCGGTCTGCACTGTCATCGGATTTTTCAAAGCTCATAAGAAATTCTGATCTCGTAAGGCGAGGATGGCCTGGCGATGGGATACGGGAAGGGGAGATGCACAAGGTCGAAGCAGTAGTAATCACCTAGCTCTAGCCCGGGCTAATTCAGCTTCATCGCGTGCCAACCTCTGATATTTATATGGAGAATTCGAAGCAGCCATTAGCGATGATGTCGCTAGGCTCCAATGGCGTTCTTTGCTTTGGATCGGTGGGTCTTCGACGCACGGGGTTCCACGCGCGTCCTGGTGTGCAATATCTATAGCTCCTTCAGTCGAACGGTCCGAGAATAGGGTACAGAAGTCGTTGAAGGAAGCTGAGCTGCGATAAGCGAGAGGTCAGGCTTAAGTTTATGCCTCAATGAGAAACGTATTTTCTCCATTTGAACTATGGAATTGCTCACCTGAAAGTTTGATTGGAGGAAGTATGACTTTGACTACCACGCAGTCCTTGGGGTTTTTGGGAAGCCGAAGTACTAGAGTAGTTTAGCCCAGGTGACCTTCAGCTCAACCCTGAAGTCTATTGTTCACACAGTGCTCATGGTTATCCCCGAGCGCAAGAGCAAGTAGTCCTTTTCTCAGTGGATACAGGGAGGAATTTGTAAAAAGCCCTTCACACAAATAAGTTATGGGTCGCTGTGGAGCAACCGGTTGGCGTCGGCTAAGTACCTCACACCACATAGGTTCGTCACGAGGCAAGACTGGGTAACGGTGAAGCCGGAGCGCTGAAGCTCTGCCAAACTTTCCCACAACTTAGGACCCTTCACTCTGCATATCTCATACGTATTTCGATCCCCCGCCGCATCACGTCCTCGAAGCTAAAGCGATTCATAAAACTCAACGAAGCCTACAGATCGGAGCACTGGCAGAAGCCCTACATAGTACACTTGGAGCGACCCTCCTCTTCTCGACCTCTTGTTATCAAGGCCCCATGGGCAAAACGAGTTTTCACCACACTCGCCTACCAACTGGCCGTTATAGTTCCGGCCTATAAGGCATACATTTCACGAACTCCTCACTTCGACCCCAAAATGTCTCGATAAATCCACGACATACAACTCAGGCTCCTAATTACTATCCCCTTTGCCAAAAGGTGCTTCCACACTGGTTCTATATCGCGAATTATTCCCCTTGACGGGCCAGATGAGTGCGAGGGCGGACGAGAACAAGGCACAATTGTCACCATCGTCACTCAACTCACCCAACATCATCCAACCCCTCACCTCCCATTCGTCGCTAGTCGCCCGGAATTTCACCTCAGGATCTTTTTCGCCAGTTCACTGTTCCACTCCGGAAACAAGGAGTCTCAATAGATTATCCCAAGGCTCGTCGGGATGTCGAACGTTTCTTGAGGACTGAATTTCACAGGATACAAGATGAGGGATCACGAATAATCTTGCTACTAAATATCGCCACTCTACTTCACCCTCGTGCTCAGCGATCATCCCAAGGATTTTTGTGCAATCAATAGCTCATCAGGTTGACTTCCTGCCACTGGCCGATGCGTACTGGACCACTGCTTCAATTTGCAACCATGAACACGTCCACACGCCAACACGAGTCCCCTTCCCTTTCGAACACACAATGGCGCCGACTCGAACTTCTGACAGGACTTAGATAATCCAAGGAGACATCCGCCAGGCGTAGTCCGCGGAGATCAGAAGTGGGAAAAGAGTAGCTCGTTCTTATCGTTGACTCGTGCGGCGTTCAGGCGACTTTACTAGAGAAGAATCAGTTGATGGAAGAAACCTTGCCGCCTTCAAAGGGTCAAGTGATTACCTTGGGATGCTGTTCGACCATATGCCACTGTCACCCACGATTACGGTTACCAGAATACAGGGGTCTTGAAGGATTCACCGTTTAGAATTTATTTCTGTACTCGCCCCCCTCATCAGTCGCCATCCATTCAGTCGCCATTTCCTTTCACGCCCTCTGTTCCTTTTCGCGCAATGAAATCTATGAAGTTCCAAATATTATTTAATTATGATTCACCAATACCAACAAGGAGAAGCACAGCAGCAACTATGTAGGTAAGTAAGGTGGTATCCACGAAAATCCAAGAAAAGAGACAGGAGACAAGTAGATGCACGTCAGCACGGAAAACACGGGAGAGGTAAGGATCGTAAGTATGTATGTAAAAACTCTACAAGAAGTATGCCACAAAAAAAGGAAACAACGAATGATGAGTCAAGTCGTGGGGGCTAGAGAGGAAGCCGGGAAAAGGAAACATGCACCATGCACTGAGAGAAGAACAAGATAAATAGATCAAAAATGAGAGTAAAATAAAGAAAAGAAAACCCGCAAAAAAAGAGGTGGATATATCTCTATCGTCCTAATCCCAGACCCGAACCAGCAGGAGCTTTCCGCGCACCAACACCAACAGTCCTCTTCATCTCATTTTCAAGATACTGCTGCCTCGCAGCCGCAGCTGCGCGTTTACTCTCCGCCACAAACTCCTCCGGCAACTTGGGCACTGGAGGCACCTTGGGAACAGGCGGAATCCGCTCTCCACGCTCGTCCAACATCGCTTCGACATGTTTGAGGAACCGTTGTCGCGCTTCTCCGCTCTTCTCCGTATCAAGGAAGCTCGCACGACTGTATACGCTCCCGCTCCATCTGCTATTGCGTGCGGTTTTATTGCTACCAAATACATCGGGGTCATTCTCTTCGTCGGAGAGGTATAACGTTGATCTGCGCCGGCGAGAGCGACGGCTGGAGGGGACCTCGTCGTCCGGGTAATATGACGCATCTTCCACATCGTCATCATCCGTGTACTCATCTTCCCCACACGCTTCCCTTGTCGAGGAAGCAGCAGGTCCAGAAGCACCTCCGTTACTGTTCCCTTGCCCAAGCCCATAGTACTCCTCAATCATAAAACTGTCGTACTTCCCACTGCTGCTCCCACTCATCGCACTCAATCTATCCCCAGCCACAGGCACGTTCAACCCCGATGAAGGCGATGGTGACACTGGCGGGTTGCTTCCGCTGATGTTCGAGTTCGCGATGGACGGGGCATCACTCCGTTGGAACGCCTCGAAGCTTCTCCTAGTAGCAATAACACCACCTGCGGCCTCTCGCTCGTCCTCCATCTTCCTCCACCCATCATCAATTCTCGACTCTCTAAACCTCGCAAGCACTCCCCTGACATCCTCCATCCCGTCATCGTCCTCCTCTTCATGACGGCTACTAAGTTTGTCGGACGCATCGTCTTCCCAAGCAAATCTAGGGGACGTTGCACGGGGTGGGAGAGAGGTATTGGTATTAACGGAGAGATTATTAGTATGTAACGGGAGTTTGTTACGGTTGCCGGAGACGGGGAGGACAGGGAAGGGGGACTCTCTGCCTCGAACACTGGTGCTCCTGCTCACGCTGGGCGTATTGATAACAGGAATGTTCGAAGCCCCATTCACAGTCCCATTTGTATTCGCACCCGTCTCAGCACTCGCACCAGCGGAAGTGGTAGAAGGTGCAGGGAATCCACCCTGCTGACTCAGCCGCCTCTGCACCCTCGCCCTCAACGCACTTCCGGCAGCCGCAGACGAAGGGTTAAAACTCGTCGGTGGAGCGTTACCCGCCTTCCCACTTCCATTTCCATTAGCACCGCTGCCTTTGAAACTCGGGGACGTCATTAACAAAGGTGACGGCAACGGCGACCCAGTCGTCACCGCGATACCAACGTTCACGCTCAAATTTCCATTCTGGGTCGCCGCAGCATTAGTAACGGCGGGAACACTAGGCAAAGGACTGAGCGGCGGTGGGCTTGGTGGTGGAATATCATAATGGGAAAACTTGCTCGGTGGACCATGTAACGGTGAATGTCTTCCTGAAGGCGGTGATCCTACAGTTACCGTCAGACCGCGGGGCATAGGCGAGATGCGGCCCGACGATGGAAGTGGTGATGTCGAACGTGCCATCAGAATAGGTGACGTCCGACCAGTGATAGGTGCGTCGGCGCGCAGAGTCGACAAGGAAACTTGCCGCGACAGACCGCCCTGTGGTTGAGACTGTTGATGCGAGAGTAATGGATGGGAAGGCGATCGAGGACGATCACCGAGGAGATTTGTAGGCCCCGAACGGTGTGGCGTGCTTGGAACAACTGATATCGCCGTGGTTTGGGGCGTAGAATTTGAAGGAGTAACCACCACTTCAGGAGCATCAGGGACGCCAGAGCCAGCAGTGGAGCCGAGATCAAGACCTGTACGCGTCAGAGGCAGTGAAATCATCGGTTTTTTCTCCTCCTTATCCTCCTTATTTCTCTCCTTCTCCCTCTCCTTTCGTCCCTTTTCCTCCCGCTTCCTCTCCCGCTCCTTTTCTTTGTCATGGCTATCACCACTGGACGAACTTCCTCTCTTCCCTTGTCCCCCAAGGAACGGTAACATGCGTCTCTTACTGGGCGTCTGGGGAAAGGTAGCACTGGACGCTAAACTCGGCACGTCGTTGTTCGAGGATTCACGGCTCGTGACCCCCTTCAGCGGTAATGAACCATTGATATAGTTAGAGTGAGATTGAGATGTCGAAATGGAGGTGGCTAAGGAAGTCCGGGTTGCGGCAGTAGAATGAGAGTGAGTGTTGTTGGTTGAGGTGGACGTTCGCGCAGTCGTACCAACGCTAGCATTTGTACCTGCCGAGTTTGGTCGACCGTTGGATGTCGAGGAGGGGGGGAAGGAAACTGGGGGTGTCGAATTGGATATATGTGATTGTAGCTGCGGTTGTGGAAGGGATAGACTAGTCGAGGCAGGCAACGTGGGTGATTGTGCAGTCGTCGGCGATGATGGAGTAACGGTTGGTGGTGCAGGTGTACTCGTCTGTGAGGGTGGAGATGCTGTCGAAAACATATCCCCAGACAACCCAAGCCCAAGGTCCATCCCGAGTCGTCCTTCACTGCTTTCGAGAGATATCATGGGCGCACCAGTATCTTTATTCAGTGTTGTCGCAAACCTCTCTGCGATAGGCAACACAGGCGGCTTCTCATCCCTGCTCTCCACCAAGCTCCCCTTATCCGGATCCCCCTTCGACTTGTTCCCCAGCCGGAAGAACAGACCCCTAGTCTTTTTCACGTCCTTCTCCTCTTCCCGAGTATCCTTCTTCGCCCACTTCTTTTTCGACTTTTGCCCTCCGTCCGTCTCGTAACCCCTAGCATCAAACGGTGATGTCGGAGCAGAATGAGCGGCTTGTGATTTAGGCGGCGCCTTGACAAGGGACTTTGCCCGTCTACGAGGTCCGTCGCCTCCTACGGTGGTCTCAGAAGCTGTGTCTGGAATGGTCAAGAAGCTGGCGCTAGAACTGGGAATGGAGGGTATGGATAGTGCAGGAACGGGAGGCACGCCTTCGGCATCTTTCTCCTTGTTCTTGCCATTCTTCTTGTCCTTCTTATCCTTTTTCCGCTTTCCGTCACTAAGCATCCCAGCATCACTGTCATAACCGTCCTTGTTCCCACTTCGCTTTTTCTTAAGTTTTGAGGGCGTTGTGGGTCTTGCAGGGGCTTTTGCCGGGTCGGTTATATGTGGTATAAGTGAACGAGATTCGGATGATGCCGCAAATGGGACGGTAATTGCATTTTGAGGGCGGAGAGTGGCGATCTTGTGATTCAAGTTGTTCGAGTGATTTTGCGAAGATGGAGATGAAGGGGTAGGTGGGTATCGACTGGACAACGGCGAAGAGACCGGCGACTCCTCAGAGTGCGTCAGACCCGGAGAAGTAGGTATTTGATCCTAGATAATGTCAAGGAGAAAAGGTTAGTCGAAATTAGATAACTCCAAAAATGGAAAGGAATGGAATAGGGTCCGGACCCAGAACGCGAATGGACGGGCTCGTGCTTGGACGATGCCTATTACATACACCCATCAACCAAAACAGGTGTGGGCGTCGTCCAATGAATAAAGGAAGAAATAGTCAAGAAGCAAGAATGGGGCACAGTGGCCTGATAGGCGTCTGCTAATTTTGCTTCAGGGTTTTTCCAGCTCCACGAAAGGCACAAGCAAAGACAAAAGAACGCGGGTGACTGGTTGGATATCAATTGTCGGAGGATATGATGAATGAACGAAATTTAGGGGACAATAAGGTGGACAGCAAAAGAGGATAACATATGACAACGAATGAGGATGCCATCATGGAGTTGACCCCCAAGCCTGCTAGACCGGCAACGGAGAGAAAACCGTTGAAGGTTCTATGGCGACAGGGCGCCTCTTAGAAAGGAGGCACGCTAGTAGTCACGAGCCGAGTAACGCAAGAAGCGAGCATAACTAATGATTTCAGAGGGACCAAAAAAAACACACCTCGTCCTCTTCTTTGAGTGTATTGTTAAACATCCAATCCGCAACAGCAGGGTTGGCACCAAGTCCGAGTTGGAGAGCAGCATCGAGAACAGATGCTCTGACGGCACTAGACTCGCGTGCAGCATCTGGGGTTTGTGGTTTCTGGGGACGGGGTCTTGGACGCGCAGGGGGGACATCGGGGTTGGTATGCGACATTGTTGTCGGGAAAACGAAGGATAGGCGAGCGCGCTGCGCCCAGTATTGGTATCAAAGTACGGGTATTAGATGAATGGAGGAACAAAGGAATGAAAAGGGCCAGACGAGCGTCGCAGGGGTGTTTGTGGAAGAAGAGGAATAAGGTCAACGAGTGGGAATCTCCCAAATCCCAATATTTCGTTCACGTGATTCAGGCACCCTACTCGGATCGGCTTCTAAATCTCTCACTTGCTTCCCCTCATTCTCAAACTTCCCATCTCCCAGTTCTCCCTCTCGCTACCATTTCTCCAAACACTAATGGACTAAGCTTCCAGTCCTGCAGCGGGCAGCGTTGATGCACCACATCATATCCATAGACCGCAGCCGCATCACCCTAGCAACCTCTCAATTCTGTTCGAGAACTTGACGCACCGCTTCTTTTATCTATCGTAAGAGCTCACGTACACAACTTATAACTTCCTTACTCAAGTGTTCACATCCGACATCTGTCATGACGTGTCCCCAATTCAGTCGACTCCGTCATAACCCATAGCAATTTATCCCGTGTTCAGACCATGAGTATAACAGAGCATGGGTTAAGTATATGAGAGGAGTAGAGCACAAAAATGCCGACTTTGTTCCGGGGACTACTATCGTGATGGCGGAGTTATGGGTCATGACAAAGTTGACTATATTTAATATTTAATGTTTATCGTCTCGAGCGCACAACAATAATAAATGAATCTCGAAAGGAGCTCCACACCTTCCCTGATAAAGGGGCGAGATTCCCCAACGCGGAGCACTTCTCACTCGGATCGCTGGGCCAAATTCTGTCTCACGAAATCAACGCTCGATGAGGCAACAACGAGGCTCGATAAGTGCTCCTATTCCCAGCCTTAATCCCACCCCTCTCAGGGTAATACTACACCCCGGAGAAAACTATGCTCGATACGGGTACTGCTGGACCTGCTAGGCCGCTCTTCCTCTTTGAATGCACCCGTAGCAAGATGGTGTCCGTTTCGTAGAAATTGAGGATAAATAGGAGGGACTCTTTAAGGGAGATAGTGGCCGACGTCTACGCCCACTAGGCTATGTGGAGATGCCGCCCAAACAGCGGCCTTCAGTATCCCCAACCTCGGTCTTCTGAACCGTGCATCTTAACGGTTCTGTGCCCATTACGCTTTCGAATGCATATAGAGATTGATAGGGAGATAGCGAAGTCGCGACGAGATCGTAGCACTGTGTGGGGCATCACTTATGATTCCAGTCTCCGGACTATGACCGTATTTGCCTCTGTGCAACGGCGACCGGGTTGCGTATTTGTAGTAAGGTGCTCTCATTCCCTAGCACTCATCTTCAAACTGCATCATCCCGAGGTATGCTGCACCTTCCACCCACACTTTCGAAACCATACTGAGGGAACTATTGCCAATGTTCGGGCTTACCGGTGGTTAGAGGTACTCCAGAAGTATACCATAACGCCACAACATCTATATACCTGTTCCTTTGGTGTACTACTGTGTAACAACATCCTAGCGTTCGTCGTTTCCAGAGACCTTGATGCTTTATTTAAACAATCAAGATTGACTAGTTCTCCCTGTGCTCCCATTTGTGGAAACGCTGTACTCATCCTGCACGAATTCCCCTCCTTCAATCTTGATATCTTGATATTGACGGTCACATAGCCCCTTGCTACCTGGAAAGACCTAGGGATATATGTTCCCTCGGACACGAGCGAGCTACGAGGCAAGTTTCGCGCCTTCAGATTCATGTAGTCTCGCAAGCTCTCAGTGAGTGACGGCATTCCCTATCTGCTAGCTATATCTCAACGCCGCTGAATGCCCGAGCGTCCTGCGCCACGACATGCAACGCGATGCAACTGCATCTACACCGTATCCACCTACTCCTTACAACTCCACCCTAGCAACCCTCGATTTTTTCTTCGAATTCCTCCTGAGTCCCAACTCCCGTGTCTCCTATACATTGCTTCTCTAGACATTACCTGACAAAGATCTAGAGGAAGACACACTTCATGACCTTCTTACCCGCGTTGGATACTTACCATGGAGCATTGATGCATTCTTGATGCACCAGACCGTATCCAGTCAGATCCAGCCCGACGCCGCCGCTCCATGTTCTGATAGATAGAAGCTAAACAAAAGCCACTTCGACTGCGCCTTGTTGCGAGGACCTTAATGGTGTAATTATTTCCTAACGGGGATATTCTAGCGATGTTCTTGTGTATATTTAATGTTCCTGTGTCACAAATGTGAGGGAGCCAATCTCCGCCAGACATTGTCAGAATGGTGACAGATCCCATTGTTCGGCGATACTCGGAGAATGTAGTTATGATACACTAACTAAAACAACGGTGACTCGTGCCTTATATCTTCGAGAGCAATGCCCACCCCCTGCACGCATAATGGGTAGGCCTCTAATGTTCAGTTTTCCGCCCGGGAGTCCGGCGCCCAGGGACACACCTACAATCGCTCAAGCACTTTGTAATGAATTATATTAAATCACCCGCTCAATTCTACGATAAACCTTACTTTATCCGGCTGAACACTTGTCACGCTGGCTGTCGTGTGGTCCATACTTCAATATGAACTTCCGAGACACAAATCCAGCCTGTCCATGTAAACTCGAGTTCTCACTGGTCGCATGTCCGCCGACAGGAGACCCTAGAGCAACACCCTGCGATAGGAACTGAACATGGTCGGCGCTAGGGGCACATAATCGCACACCCACGATTCGTTCGCAACAAGCACGCCTAACTTATGATGGAGAAGAATATCTAATTCGGACCGACGTTCATCGATACCAGAACCCTGTTGGACTGTTCACTTGTTTGTGCATCGGTAAATGAGACGCAAGCGATTGGAATGGGCGGGAAACTGAAACGTGGATGAAGATTTGCTTATTGCGGAGCTATACAACATGAGTGCATTTAGGAAAGCCAAATGGAGGTCAGGAGAATCGGTGCAGATAGAAATACCGGACCAACGTTCTATGTCTCAGAGGCACAAGAATTCATATGCACTTGACAATTGTGGGAAGTCGGCCACGAGAATAATTATACAGAAGCATCATGATATCTGGAGCACAAGGTCATGTCCACGAAATCGTTGGTGGCGTAAGCGAAACGAACGTACACAGTTGGATTTTCACATGTTATGAGCCACAATCGTCCGCGAGGTGTAAGTCAGTAGCCAGTCCACACAAACGTGCCAGTTTATTGGAGAGAATGTACTCGACAACATCACTATCTTTCCTTTTTCTTTCTCCTTGATTCCTTTTAGGGCTTGTGGAAGAGGGAGAGCATGATCGAGGAGAAATATCATTTCACAATGGTTCACTGGGTAGCCTTCAAGTTACCCGTTCTTCTGATAAATACCGCGGCTTCACCGTTCCTCGTAGCATATAGTACTCTGCTTTGGCCACGGCTGTCATGGTACCTCTACAGCTCGTAACTGTGCAGCCTCGCAGGCTAGTCCTCACTGGGTCCTCACCTCACGTTGCAGTAGATATTCATCACAAATCGTTTTACTTTCCTCGTATATTTTATTTCCCAACTCGGCCCCTCTCATACTCACGCTAGCATTCCCCTGAGTCATTGACCTGTCAATAAACACAGGAAACGAGCGCGAGAAACCACCTGGACGGCGAGCATAGCTACCCGTGGTTCAGCGACAAGGACGCAAGGCAGAGGAGAGATAAAAATCATCATTCGCATCATAAACATCATAAAACCAGAACCTTCACATGTGTTAATGAATTCAAGCAATGAGAGGGAGGAACGCGAGGGTCAACGAGAGACGAAGAACACGAGCCAGTTAAAAGGAGAGTGTAGTAAAAAAGAAAGAGGAAGCGCGACACCTTAAGCTAAACTAAAACACTAACTTAAGCACGACTCGCATTGGAGCGGCAAAACAAACAAAAACCAAGGTAATCGAAAGACAGAGGAACGCGAAGGGAAGCAAACATGGGAAAGGAAAAGAGATACTAATAGTTAACCATGTAGGAGAGAGAGAGAAATTAGGATTCATATCATATCGCTCGGCATATCAAACCCAGCCCAGGCCACTCAGGGCCAAGTAGCAATTGTTATAGCTTCAACTCCGTCAACACCCTCCTCGCCAACATTTGGTACTGCCACCCGTCTCCGCTCGTTCTCCTGAATTGGATCCCATGCAATGGCAACCAAGGAACCTAAAATCCGATGAGCGACCCTCATCTTCAAGGCAAAAAGGAAAGAAATAACATACCTTGACAATATTGATCTCGAACCTCACGCTCAGCGAGTTTCTCGCAATACTCTCAAACACTTCCCGCCCAACCTCTCCCGAAGGCAATGGGCTCGGACTCCTTGGGGGTGCAACACCCCTCGCACCAGCATCCCCAGTGGCAGCAAAATCCCTCGGAATCGGGGGGAGCACCTTCGACTTGTTTGACACCGGTGAATACGACCTTGGGGGGTTCTGTTCACTTCCCTCCTTCTGGTGCTGCGGAGCCGGTTGCGAGTTTTGCGGTTGCTGCGGCTGCTGTTGATGATCGGCTGCACCCGTAACAGTCTGGTGCGACGACACATTAAAGAACGAAGAGCTCCCACTACTAGGTGTGGCCGTCAACGCCGTCGCACCACTCGGCCTCCCCTGCGGCTGTTGCAAGCCAGGATCCGTACCCTGACTCTGCTGATGTTGCAGCCTCTCCTCCTCGCCCCTCCTCTCCTTTTCTTTCTCCTTCTCCCTTTCCTTCTCCTTCCCCCTTTCCCTCTTCATCCCGAAACTCAACTTGCTTGCCTTCTTCACAATGGACGGTCTATGCCCCTGAGGTTCTCCACTACTCCCCTGCTGATAATGCCCAGAGAGGTACTGCCCATGACCCGCACGACTGGTCGCAGGCTCAACGCTTGCCATATCAATCGACGGCGAATGTATACACTCGAACCCAGTCTTCGTCTCCCGATACTGCACTTGCATCCGATCCAACACCCTCCTAATATCCGCCTTGATGGCATACGGCGATTTACTGCTCGTGGTCGCGACGCTGAAGAGACCCTTGAGATACACAGGCTTATACTCCTTCTCAGCCTTATCATCGCCGTCTTTAGCCTTATCGTGGTCATGATCATGGTCATCGACGTCGAGATCATGCTCTTCGTGATCGGGGTGTTCATGCCCGCCTTCAACTGCATCCTCTGGGCCCTCCTCGTGTGCAGGATGTCCATGTCCAGGGAAGAATCTCTCCACCAACGGTCTGCCCCCATGCCCACTCGTGGAGCTGTATCCCGTCGAGGGTCTTCTATTCCTCCCGATCGTACCGCCAGGAGCACCGCCACTGGCACCAGCAGACGAACTAGCACCCATCAACGCCGCACCAGTACTACTCCTCCTCTCATGCCCCCTCCTTCCCTGCGGATCCAAAATCGTCGCCGCACGCCGATGCACACTTCCAATCGGTTGACTCATGCTCACAGTCAACGGAGTGGCCTTTGCACTCGTCCCATTCCCATTAGCCTGGGATTGGGACTGCGAAAGCGCAGGAGTAGCAGCGGGAGCAGTGGCCACAGCATCCCCAGCATCCACCTTCTCCAAAGCATCCTTCAATGCATCACCCGAAGGTCTCGGTGACGTTCCCCTCCTCGATCCATACGTATACGTATACCCACTACTCGTACTCTTCCTCCCATCCTCACCCGCCCCTCCGGCACCTCCCCAAGTACTACCACCCCTCCCTACAAGCAAACTTCCAAACTTCCTCACAAGTGTCGCGCCACCAGAGACCAATCCTCCATTACCCGCACTACCCTGTTGCTGCTGTACCCTCCTCTCCTCCTCTTCCCTCTCCCTCTCCCTGTCTTCCGCACTCTCATCAACGGCACTCGGTACAGGGAACGCCGTGACCTCCGGTCCAGCCGTCCTGGGTCCCTCAATCCCTCCACCCACACCCACCCCAGTAACGCCAACCCCATGCTCATCCACTGCGCCTCTCCCATGTCCATGCCCAAACATACTCCCCCAACCTCTTCCCAACACCGTCGGTCTCTGACTAAGACTATGACTCCTCCTATGTGCACCTGCGGGAGGCGCCCTCGGCATTTTCTGCTGCTGTTGCTGCTGGTCAACAGGTTCCACAGGCCGTCGCTGGGGTTGCGGTACAGGCGTAACAGGCGTACCAGTCGGTGACCCGCCCGTCTGAACAGTATTCGGTGGCAAACCTAAATCCCTCGCACGAGGTTGTGGTCCAAACGTTGGCGTCGTAGGCGACGGTCCAACAGCCCCACTCGCAGGATCATACGACGCCGCACTATAATGCGACGGATCAGGTGCAGGCAATCTTGGCAGGGGCATACTATAATCCGGCCTCCCCGACACGGTCGATGCTGTATCTTTCCTAACAGGTGTAGGCGGAGCCGTATGATGCGATGGCATGGCATGCTGCTGTTGTTCTGTATTCGTCCTAGCCGACGTATGCTGGTCCTTCTCCGTCTCTCCCTTCTCTCTATCACGTTCTTTCCCGCTATCCAGTATCGAGAGCTGCGAGCTCGCAAAGTGTCCCGGTCCATACACTCGGTCACGCTCCATCTTCTCCCTCGCAAGATAATACATTGAAATCAACGGATGGAACCCTCTTGTCGGGTCCGCAGGCTCCTTCTGCGAATCTCCACCCACACCCGGACCAAAATTGCCGATCAGATGGTTCTGTGATCCTGGTGGAGAATGACTCTGTGGAGAAGCAGGGGGTGACGCAGCAGGTGAAAACAGCTTCCGCCTGTAATAATCAAAGCCTGAGAACCTCCTGCTCTTTTTCGACGGAGTCGGGGGCGGTTGTTGTCCATGGAGATCCAACTTGGTTGAACTACTCTCAAACGAGATCGCCAAACTGGAATTCGAGAAAGACTCGCCGCCCCACCTCCCGAACGCAGACGACCCATTGAGCGACCCCAAGCCGCGTTTACGTTCCCAATATTGCACCGAACGAATGTATGCTTCAGATTCGAGGATCTTGACAAGTTTGCGTTCGATTTCTTCTTCAGTGCCAAACTCGAATCCCTTCATGCCGCGAATGACTTGACGATCGAGTTCATCTGGACGTAGGGGTTCGCGATGGACCATGTGTGGATCGGGCGGGCCGGAGTGCCCACGGAGCATCCATGGATGGTGGAGAACCTCGTGGAGGGTGGCGCGGTTGGCAGGGTTTGTAACCAACATCCGTGACAATAGGTGTTTACATTCTTGTAAGAAATGAATAGGAATGAATTAAGTCACGGAAATGAATGTGTTTAGTCCAAGGAGAAACACTCACCCGCACTGAGCCATACTGGGTATTCGACTAAGCCCCGTTTGATTTTAGCATGGAGGGCGGGCATGCTTTGATCGTCAAAAGGCACTTTGCCGCACACCAGGACGTAGAGGACGACGCCGAAACTCCATACGTCGACCTCTGGACCCGTGTAAACCCGTGCATTAAGCAACTCGGGCGCAGCAAAGTAAAGCGAACCGCAGAACGTTGAGAGGTGGTTGAGTGGGTCATACAAATTCGACAGCCCAAAATCGATGATTTTGATGTTGCCGGTTTGCGAAATAAGGATGTTTTCGATTTTAAGGTCTAGGACCCACGAGTAAGACAACGAACAACAATGGTCGCGAACAATAAAGGAAAAGAACGGAACTTACCTCGGTGGACAACATTGTTCTGGTGGCAATAATCAATCGCGCTCCCAATCTGCCTCGCAAACTTCCTTGCAACGCGTTCGCGTAGCCGTCCATGGCTAATAATATAGTCCAACATCTGCCCGCCGTTGACATACTCGAATACCATATAGTAATGATGCTGGTGAACGATCATCTCGCGCATCCCGCAGATATAAGGGTGATACAGCAACATCGAGAGCGCAGCCTCTCTAAGAGTGCGAGTCTCCTTCGAAGCATCCTTAGCAGCTTGTTTCGCCGCCGACTCGGGCATAGTACCGTTCGTGGGCGGAGGCTGCGGGTACACACGCGGGAGAATCTTGACAGCGAGCTACAACAATAGGCAAAAGCGCCGCAAAAAGAATCGTCAACCCTCAGACACACCCCACAAAACCTGGGAATACAACGAGCAGTTACACACCTTTTCTCCAGTGACATTGTGCGTCGCGAGTTTGACCTTGCCCATGCTGCCAGCGCCGAGGGTCTTGCTGAGGGTATAATCACCTAGAAGGCGGTTTGTGCGGGATCTGCCTGAGGATTGGTTGTCGCGGTCACGGTCGCGGGTGCGCTTTGACTGTGTGCTGGTGGTTGTGGAGGCATCCTTTGGGGTATCGTCAGTGGTGGGGGCGGTTGATTGGGAGGGCTGCGGGACGATGTTGTAGGCCTGTGGAGGCATAGAGACAGGCCGTGGTCTGTGGGTCGAGGGCAGCGGGCGGGGTTGGGGGGAGATGGGGTGATGTGTAGGGGTGGTGGTGGCAGGAGTGGTGGTGGTAGAGGGAAGATTGTCCACCTCGTGTCCTTGAGGCATCTGCTCTGGCAGAGCTGGGAGGTGTTGTGCGACGGAAGGGTGGTAGGACATGGTAGAGGTGATAACAAAATCAAAGAGGTCCGTGCGAGTCCAGCACTGCTCGAGCTCTCTCTCACGGCACCGTGGTCGTGGTGGCCTGCGTTGAGCTCGGTGTGCACGTCGCTGCCGCGGGATATGGACGGAGGAAAGAAAAGACTCAGGCGCTGATTGTGGGACTTTTTTTCTTTCCTGGTTACTCTATACTCAGGCAACTGTCTACTATTCCTATGCCTATTTACTCGTCTTGACCGCTAGCCAGCGCACCGGGTGCTGCCTGAACATGGGCCAGGGTGGAATAACCGCCTACACACATTCAGCTATACAAGAAGCGGACGGGAAGGGAGATCACATACGAGCAGCAGGACCGCAGTAACCGCTCCGAATATACCAAATGTCACTGCCAGAGACTGCAGCGCAAAGCCTACGACAAACGATAGCGCCTGTTCATAATTCAGTGTCGTTAAACATAGAAAATCAACGCAGAGCACACAGTAGTCGCGATCAGCACAAGGCGCACGAGTTCTTCCACGCGTTGCTGCCCAACAAAGTCCTAGTCGACGTCAGCACCACAAACAAACAACCACGATGACGAGCACAAGCAAAGCGCAACGCACAATCTTGCCTTCAAGGTATTCCTGCATGGACATACTTGTTGAGCGTATTATAGGTTCATACCCAAGCTTCAGTCAACGTGTCATAGCATTCATCTCACGGCCTTTGCCGGTTCCTACGCTACCCCACACTCTACATACACTCACTTAATTACTTATGTATGCTTCTTCTTCTTGGCCTCCTGGAACCCTTCCAGGGCCCTCAGCCGCTCCGTAAGCGTGGGATGCGAGTGGTGATACGCAGAATACAACCAATCAACCCACACCGTCGACAAATTCTTCACATGCAGCGTGATCAACGCCTTGCCAAGTCGCTCTCCCAAATCTGCCATATCCTTTTCGTTCAACCGTTCCTCGAGCTCAACTGCGAATCTGTCTGCCTCCCACTCGAACTTGCGGCTGACCGCGTTCATGCCGATGCTGATGACAGCCTCGAGAGGAGTAAGGATCATCTGGAAGAGGAGAAACGCGACAATAGTCGGGGGGTGGGCAGAAACCTGTTTAGGGAAGTCAAAAGCGCGGAGCAAGGGCGGGGCGTGGAGGAACGCAGGGAAGAGAGCGAGGATGGTGAAGATGTGCAACTGGGAAATTGCCATGAGTTTTGTCGGATGGAGGTAGTACCAGTGTCCGAGTTCGTGAGCAAGCACAGCTTCGACCTCTTCGGGCTTCGACTGTTGAATCAGCGTATCAAAGATCACAATATGCTTGCTCTATATATTATCGTCAGCACCTGCGCACTCGTTGTCGAAAAGAACAGTTACTCACCCAGGGCAAACCGAAGAAATACGCATTGGAATGCGAACTCCTCTTCGATCCATCAATCTCATACAAATGCTTCAAAGGGAACTTGAGTTTCGACGCAAGCGCCTCAATTCGGTTCCTCAAATCACCCTCGGCAAGGGGCGAGAGCTTGTTAAACAACGGCTGGATAACCGTCGGGTAAAGTACGACCATCGCCAACTGGAACACAATCCTACAAGCGAGTCGTCATCAACAAATAAAAAAAAGAAACACACGTCATGGGAGGTACTCACATAAATGCCATCAACCACGGCACAAACCTGTCTCCAGCCCATTCGAAAATATACAAGAACACCGCAAGGAACGGTGCGCCGAGCACGAATGCAATGGCCCACCCTTTTAGCAAGTCCGTGACGAACAACTTGGGAGTCGTCTTGTTAAATCCGTGCTTCTCCTCCAACACGAAAGTCTTGTACGCTTGCAACGGCAACGTCGGGATAGACGAGACGAAAAACAAGATGAACACAAACGCAATCGACTGCGAGATCTGTAAAGGTACCACTTTGCATCAACACCTATAACCATCCCCAGGGATAAAATGAAGGAAAACGTACCTGGTATTCGGCTCCATACCCAAACTTCTCCAAAAGACACCCAGCAGCCTTCCACGACCATGCATAGAACCCAAACTGCAACATCAACGAATCCAACGCCTGCTTATATATCCCGCTCACAAACGCAAATTTGGCCTTATCCTTCCCATAGTCCTGCGACTTTTGAAACTCTCCAGGCTGGAAATGACCCTCTAGAGCTTTTGGTGGCTCAGTCTTGCTATACAGTGGGTATTGCCTCAACCTAAAAAAGAAAAAAAAAGTCAACACTACGAACGTCGAAAAAAAGGCAGCAAAAGCACGCACAGCAAATACGACTCAAAGATGGTCACGGACCATGAAAAGACCTGTACATAAAGCTTCCAGTCAATCGGGTCCGTTGAGACGAACGCCAGATGTCGCTGGATGGCTTGGAGCTGAGTATGTAAAAGGTCCATTATGGGTGGGGGAAGTAAGAAACAACAGACTAGCGTGCGCGTCTGTTGCGGAGTGGAATGGGCGACGTGGCGACGTGTTCGATCAACTCCCCCTTCAGTTCGACCGAGGCACAGCCACGCCCTTATTAAACTCCGAGTCTCCGACCCCGATCGGTGATCCGGGTACAGTCTCCGTTCAAACCCGGATCGAGATCAACTATTCGAATTTCGAGCAGATAAGCTAATCGTACATTTCCAACCTCTACACAAGCCTCAGAGGCCAAGAGCTTCACGACGCGACTTGGATTTGGGGTCAAAGTATGGCTTCTCTCCCAAGCTAACGACACGATTACCCTCCCGATGCCCAACGTAGTCGTTCCTAAAAGCACATGCCACATGAACGGCCTGAGCTTCGTTGGCAGAGAGAGAACGTACGTAGCTGTGTGGGCGGTCACCCTGTTGTCCCAAATGGCGACGTCATTGCGTTGCCATCGGTACCTAACCTGGAGGTCATGATTGTCAGAATAATGCCTCGTCAAGTACTCCAGCAGGTTGTCAGATTCATCGGGAGTTAGTTCGCAGATCCTTTTCGTGAATCTATGAAGACGCGTTGGTCAGGAAGGCGAACTGACTATCTCAATAATGCTGCTTTACTCTTTGTTAACGAAAAGAGTCTTGAATCCAGTAACAGGATTGGTACGAATTACTGGGCTAGGCAATCGTTTGTATACGATATCACACAGAAGTACTGGACTTACTGCACAGCAGTCAAATCATCACCAACGTTCTCAGGTGCACCTCGCTCTTGGTTGATCTTGACACCAGTCCTGTCAGCATACCTATTGAAAACGTTGCCATCATGAACGGCAGTCAAGCCTTCCAAGAACTTCTGATACGCAGGGGAAAGGCGGTCATAGGCTTCGTAGCCGCTAGCCCACTGTCGAGATCAACGAGTCATGAATGCCTGAGAAGCCATTGTGAACCACCTACCAGGGTATCACCACCGACTAAACATAGTGGAGACTATCAATGAAGAAATCACCCCATGTCGGAAGAAAACCTACCAGGAGGCAAGGTATGGAGTTTAAGGATCTAGTAGCCCATCTTCCCATCAGAAACCGCGTAGAATCAACTAAAATCAACTAAACAACAAACCGCATAATCAGAAGGCACTTTCTCAAAAGTGATATCTGAGTGCCATCCTCCACTCGCTCTCCTCTTGGCAGATTGATCCGGCTGAGCAATCCCACTACATTCACATTTCAATAAACCATAAAAACCCGCATTAATTGTCAACGACCCACCCCTTCGACGAAATAACAGAAATCTCCAACCCAAGCTCAGGCACATCCTCCGAAATAGGGTGCTTATGCAACTTGCTCGTCTCCGGCTTGCCCGTCAACTCACCCAACTTCTGTCCAAGCCTCTTCTGCTGCTCGATCGTGATATCCTGGTCTTTAAAAAACACAACACCACGGTGCGATACAAGCACTGCCAGATCATGAATTAACTCATCTGAGTTGGGTGCTTCGAGGAGCTGTGAGAGCTGTGTCGTCTTATTGGGGAACACTGTCCCGATCACAGGTGTCGCATCGTAGCTTTCAAATTGGGAGAGAGAGCCGAGGAAGGAGGGAGGCGAGTTGTTCACTGCGGTCGGCATAGTTTGCGATAGGTGGTGGGTGAGTAGTACTAGTTCTGAGTGGAATAGGACTGAGTCATTTCCATGATCCGGGTTGAGATATATATATCAGAAGGCAAGATATAATAATATGTCGTGATGAGTACGCCATGATGGATTTGTGGTATTTTTGGACGGCTACTACATATCACCTGAAAGACAGTGATTCGAGAAGCACGAATTCCGCCTTGTGCGTTTTACGTCGACTTCGGGGGTGCTAGTGGATGCGTCAGTGATTGTATAGAGTAGCCGAAAAATAACACTACCTGACACCGGTGCCCAGCTCAGCCCCTGCAGGAGTAATCTACTCTGCCTGACATATAGCGGTAATGTTGTAATCACTGTGCTTCGCACACCCTGGGAATGCAACCATCAATCGCGTCAGCCTCTGTCAAAGTGAGGCGAATCGTCACCAAAAAACAAATGCAGTCGTGGTTGATTTGACAGCCACGTTGAGGGCGAACCATAAATCCGTTTACACGAGGATAAAAGACTTACAGCCCTCGGTACTGGTTGGAATGTTATCCCCGCGGCACCTGGACACTTAGCGTCACATATGTGTTATCCTTTGTGCCAACCACCTAATTTGTATGTGATTTTGTTATGCGAACTTCACTTCTGCTACCAAGTAAGCCGTGCCTTGTTTGTAAAGGGTCGACTGAAGCCCGAGGATATTGCATATAACAGTCGAATCTTCTCAGTCGGAGCACAGTAAATCCTGGAGATAATGCCCCAAAAGAGCTCCGTAGTTTTGATTCAACACACGCTTCATCGACATACAAATCACCAGGGATTCAATTTTAAGGACACAACAACACAAACTCACCGTGAAGATGAATTCAACAAAATATCCGAGGACTGGCGGTCATTCTCCGTTCATCAATTACGTTAGGTATGGTGTAGGGCGGCCATATAGCGAGCAATACGCCGTCATTGCGCGCTGAGTGCGAGATGTGGATGAAGCTCGTGCGGACGAAGCGAAGCAATTTCAGGTGGTGGGGTCCGCTTTCATGACCTCCGATCGGCGATGGCTTCGGGGCGTCCGGATCAAAAGCTGTTAAACCCGGGTTATTGCCGGTCGATGCTCTCATCAATAGGGGAATTCGTCACTATGGCCCTTGTACACGAACATCCAACAATTTCCCACTGGATTAACCCCAAACGCTGACATTGCCACTACGTTCGACCTCTGTCCACCACCAAGATGTCAAAGCAATCGACAGCTCCCGATCCAGTCGCGGAAAAGTCTGGTTTTCTGCGGATGTACATGTCTAACCATCCTGATACCCTTGTCGCATACGCGAAGTGGCATGGTAAGGTCCCCGAAGTCATTACGGGCGCTGAAATGACCGCTATCGATACCAAGGTGCGCATACTCTTTATTTCGACTTCCCGCTCCTCCGAAACTGAATTGCGATTCTTGACTTCCCAGAGTATGACTTTGACGTGTACACTCAAAGGCGGCGCAAAGAAAGAGGTGTATATACCCATTGAGCCTCCGCTTAGAGGCTACGAGGATGTCAAGCCCAGACTCTTGGAAATGAAAGCCTTGGCCCAAGAAGGCTTGGGAATGGTGCGCGCACTGTCTCGTCTTTTGCCCAGCTCATAATGTTGAGGTTCTCGTATAGATCAAGGCCCCACGCATCACCGCCTTTTACTTCCCTTCCGGCGCTATTGTAACTACATTCACTATCTTGCTGCAAATTTACTGTTCCTTCGCTCCCCAAAACTCTTCTTCCTCCTTGTTTTACGTTGCAAATTTCTTCCAGAAACATCTTGGGGTCCGGGTCATTAGGTCTATTTTCTACGTGAGCATTGGATTGCATGTATTCGAGTGTATGTATACCTACCACCTCTGCCGCAAACACCATACTGGACTTGGTCTCGGAGTAAGTGTCCCTATTTAACTTTCCTGACTATTGCCTTTAACAAGTCCTCGGTTCTTCAGACACTTTATGTTGCCTCAACCTTTGTCTGTGGTTTCCCTATCTGGAGGAATTTGAGGCGGAAAATTCAAGCTGCAAGGATCGAGTCGGTTATGAAAGTAGAATAAAGGATGAATTGCTACTGGCTTTGTTCGCTTTTCCTTCGACTGTATGTCAATACCATTTGATGTAGTTTAGGGGACGCGGGAACGGACTTGTTCAACTCCAAATGTTCCGTATGGACTTCTCCGGGCGTTTCGGATCCGGGTGAATGGCAGTTTACCAATGTACGCCTTCCAGGAGGGAAAGTGATGCCTTCCAGTCAGTAGGTTATGCGATGTGAAGATAGTCTTTGTGCCATTGCATTGGTTCAAGAGGGCTGCCGTAAGCGTATGAAAAGGATCTGCCTCTAGTGTCTACGTTTCCACCGGCTGGAGTGGTAACCCAGCCTCAAGAAATTATATGGCAGCACCTTGCCATGGCTTTACCTTTCCCCCCTCAGTCGCTACCTAAGCCAGACAGTCATTGTCGGCATGCGTCAAATCCAATCCGCACCCGAAAATTCATCATACTTACATACTACGGAGTAACACAGGTCCTGGGACGTTACCTAGTAGGACGGTTATAGCGCGGCAACACGCATATATTACTCGTGGCTGTGTTACTCTTCCCTGATATTTTACACTAGTTTACACTCTAGGTGACATGATGCCTCGGCTTTACTCCCACGTCGTCCCAGCATGCCAGCTACCGCCGATGAAATACCTCCAGAAATTTGGGACCTCATTGCGAGCTTCCTGCCGCGCTCGAAACGCCACCGGCTCATCTCTTTGAACCGTTACTTCTTGTCCAAGGTGCTACATGAGCGCTATGGTGAAATTCGGTGGACAGTCTTGAATGAGACTATGATCCTGCGTCTTCGACGACTACAGTGAGCTTACATTCTCGATATCCCGAATGTCTGACCGAGACTCATCTGCCGCTCAACTATAGGGATCCCTTCATTGCGCAATATGTGCAAAAACTACACGTTCAACCATGGTTTATCAACCACGTAGTTCGTCGAAGCAAGGTCCTTCGATGGAACCTTGGAAAGTCCTTTGGAAGTTCAATCTTCCGCCGTCTCCATAACTATTTGGAACATGTTGAACACCTCCCACTCTTCGCTAAAGGGATTAACCCTTCCAAGTATACAACGGCGCAAATACTCTCCCTAATGAGGAAGGCCCTCAGACAGATGTCCAATTTGACATGTTACTCCTTTGAATGGGGCGACCTTCTGATAAACAAAAATTCCCAGCTATTCCTCAAGACGGTACAGGAATCCGCACGGGGGCTCCGCAAACTCGTTCTTCATGCACAAATCGCAAATTACGAGTACCTGCTCAAATATGCTAAATTCGATGGTCTCGAGGAGATCTGGTTTCACTTCGACTACGAGGCTGCAAGCAAGGATGACGACTTAGAGGATCCCAGCCAAACCAATAGCGAGGCTCTCAAAGTTAACATCGCACCTTTCATCAACCGCTCTGCACCCTCCTTGCATCACCTTTCAATTTCATCAGATTCAAAGACATCGATAACGCCTCTTTTCGAATCACTTATAGCCTTCCCGAACCTACGCGCCCTTGAACTCAACATGCCCTTCAACAGTCGGTCCCTTCCCGGCCCTAAACCTCTCCTCGACTTCCTCACTACCCACTCTTCCACCCTTCTATGCGTGAAACTCAAACCTCCGTTTCAAAGTGTTGCACAGTACCAGGGCAGACGTGAAGCCCAGGCTGCTGTGGCTAAATTAAGGGCTTGGTCAACCATGAACGATCTCTTGCGTTCCACTTCTCCAACTGTCCTTTCTAACCTCGAGGCTCTTGATATCCCAGCAGTGGGTTCAATTGAGGCCACCCTCGCTCTTCTTAACCGATCCGCAGACACGCTCACACAACTCACTCTTTCCGGACAATACTTTACCCAAGACGAACTTCGGACAATATACAACACCTTTACACACCGGCCACTCTACGCACGATTGGTAAATCTACATATTGACGTGAACGGGGTCAATCTTAGTATGTTGTACGATATTGCCACTCGTTTCCCCAGGATGGAGAGTCTGGTTCTAGTTACCTGTACCATGTCCAAAGTTGTAAGCAGACCCTCCTACGCCATTACTCAGTATTCAATGTTGCAACTCTGACTTATTCCTTGAAATTTCCCAGTGGGGGTGGAATTACAGTGAATCTCTAGATCCATTCATGTTCCACTATGACGGATATACTCCTCACGCTCAGGCTTCCATCATCAGTACACATATGCTTCAAACGTTCCAAGACTGGAGCCTGTGTGACTTTAGTATCTACGTGGAAAGGTATCGAGAATACCAGATGGAGAGTTCCATATATGCTGGGTATGAGCGTCATGCCATGTTGGAGGTGAGCAACTTTGTGGGGTCGATCAGACGGTTCAAGGGAAGGGAGATTGGAAATGGACCAGAGGTTGTGGACGAAGTATATGACTCTTGGCTTTAGAGACCATACAGAATCACTCACGTTGTCTTCAAGTGGCAGTAACAGTATACCCAGTGATGTTCATAAGACATAATATGATGTATATAATATGTATATTGTACACTGTATGATAGAACACTGGATATAATCATCCATGCTACAACAGACATAAAACACATTACCTTATTTGTGTTCAAGATATAATATATGGGATAGTGCTGTAATAGTACCCATAGCTGCTAGCCCACTGTCAAGTCTGATGAATTACAAACCCTTGAGAAGCCATTGTGTATCACCTACCAGGGTATCACCACCAACTAGACATAATAGGAACTGTCAATGGACAAGTCACCACATGCTGAATAAGTAGAGAACCTACCAGGAGGCAGGGTATGGAGTTTAAGGATCTAGTAACCCATCTTCCCATCAGAAACCATGTAGAATCAACTAAAATCAACTAAACAACAAACTGCATAATCAGAAGGCACTTTCTCAAAAGTGATGTCCAAGTGCCATCCTCCACTCACTCTCCTCCTGGCAGATTGATCTGGCTGAGCAATCCCACTACATTTGCATCTCAATAAACCATAAAAACCCACATTAATTGTCAATGACCTACCCCTTCAATGAAATAACAGAAATTTCCAACCCCAGCTAAGGCACATCCTCTGAAATAGGGTGCTTATGCAACTTGCTTGTCTCCAGCTTGCCCACCAACTCACCCAACTTCTGTCCAAGCCTCTTCTGCTGCTCAATTGTGATATCCTGGTCTTTAAAAAACACAACACTGTGATGTGATACAAGCACTGCCAAATTGTGAATCAACTCATCTGAGTTGGGTGCTTTGAGGAGTTGTGAGAGCTGTGCTGTCTTATTGGGAAACACTGTCCTGATCACAGGTGTCACATTGTAGCTCTCAAATTGGGAGAGAGATCCAAGGAAGGAGGGGGGTGAGTTGGTCACTGTGGTCAGCATGGTTTGTGATAGGTGGAGGGTGGGTAGTACTCATTCCAAGTGGAATAGGACTGAGTCATTCCCATGATCTGGGTTGAGATATATATCAGGGGGAAAGATACAATAATATGCTGTGATGAGCATGCCATGATGGATTTGTAGTATTCTTAGAAGGCTACTGTCACTGGGAAGACAGTAATTTGAGAAGCACAAATTCCTTCTTGTGTGTTTTGTGTCAACTGGGGGTGCTTTTGGATGAGTACCCACATGATGTTGATGTTATAGGTCCTGATATTTTGATTAGATGGCTGCTGTAGATATCACTTTGGCTAGTGAATGCACTAGTGATTGTATACAGTAGTCAAAAAATAACACAACCTGACATCAGTGCCCAGCTCAGCCCCAACAAGAATAATCTATCCTGCCCAACATACAGCAGTAATGTCATAACCATTGTGCTTCACACACCCTATGAATGTAACCATCAATCACATCAGGCTCTGTCAAGGTGAGGCAAATCATTACCAAAAAAACAAATACAATTGTGGTTGATTTGACAGCCAGATAGAGGGCAAACCATAAGCTGGATAAAAGCCTAGATAGTTCAACTTTCAACCCTTGGTACTGGTTGAGATGTCCTCCCAACAGCACCTGGACAACTTGCTGTGAAGATGATGGATTAAAAAAAAAAAGACCAAGGACTGGCTGCCCTTCTCTGTCAGCCATAGTGGGTATGGTACCAAGTGGCCATGCATGTAACAAGCTGCATGCTGAGTGCAAGATGTGGATGAAGCTCACATAGATGAAGCAAAGCAATTTTGGGCTGTGTGCTTTCATGGCCTCCAATTGGCAACCAGTGATGGGCTTCTGGACATCTGAATCAAAAGCTGTTAAAGCCAGGTTATTACTGGTCAATGCTCTCATGAATAGGGGAATTTATCAGTATAGCCCTTGTAATCCAACAATTTCCCACTGGGTTAACCTTGAACTCTAACATTATCACTACATTCAACCTCTGTCCACTACAAAGATGTCAAAGCAATCAATGACTCCTGACCCAGTTGCAGAAAAGTCTAGTTTTCTGTGGATGTACATGTCCAATCATCCTGATACCCTTGTTGCATATGTGAAGTGGTATGGCAAAGTTCTTTTTTTTTTTTTTTTTTTTTTTTTTAAATCATAGTTTATTGCACTAGGCTAGCTAATACAAATGGGCATGCAGTAGCAGTCCCAAGAATGAAACTAGAAATAAGAGAAAAGGAAAAAGAAGGAAAGGAAAGGAAAAGGGACTAGAGATATGAGAGACGGAAGAGGAATCAGCTATGAGATATGTGAAGAGAAAAAGAAAGAGGGAACTAACTTAGTCAATTGTGTGAAAGGGGGTGGGGAGGGGAGAAAAGGAGAAATATACTAAAGTCCTTTTTAGTGAACTTCTGGGACGCTGTTGATGGTGAGTCACTCTCTCCTAGTAAGATGGCAGGTGGCATGCTCCTCCTACATGATTGGGCCTTGGATCTGGTCAGTGAATGAGGAGGCTGTTGAGTTGCAGTCAAGGAAATTTAAAAGCCAGTAGAAGCTGTCACAGGCTCCTACTGGGTAGTGATAGAGGGGACAGTTGTTGAGGATGTGGTCCCAAGTTTCAAGTGCTTCTCTGCAGGGGCAGGAAGTGATGTAGTGCCCTGGGAAGAAGCACTGTCGAAAAGCACCAATGGGTGCGTGATTGGTGATGCATCAGGTGAAGCACATGCATAATTGGGCATTCTTGCTGAGGAGAGAATTAAGCCAAGTTCTGCCATTGGCGTACTTGGGCATGAGAGGTTGTTCAGCAGGGTTGACGAGATGTAGCCATGAATGACTGCTGCATGTTGGCTTGTCCATGAGCAAATGCCATGAGGAGAGGCATTTGCAGGTGTAATGATTGCAGACATAACCAATGGATGTGCAGTAGGGTTGGCATCTATTGTTGTGAATGCAAAGCGACTTGGCAAGTTGATGTGCTTGAAAATGAATTGACCACTTTGCAGTAGAGGGGACTGACCAGAAGTGGATGTGGTTGGAAGGGGAGGAGGAGAGCCATTGTTGGAGGATGGGAGTGACTGCAATGGCATCTTGATGAGTACTGTGAGGGCTATATGTGAATAGTTTTTAGCAGAGGAGATAGAGTCTGTAAAAACTACGATAGAAGAGCAGCCATGAGATGAGGCAAGAGAGATGGAACTAGCTAGTCTGAGGCAGAGAGCATAAGATTCAGTGTCAGATGATAAAACTTCACCACAAGGGTGGACAGAAGAGGATAGAATGTCTAAAGATGAAGAATTAAAGACAAGAAAAGCAGAAGTGGCAGAAAGAGAGCAATCAAGAGGAATGGAGCCGTCCATAGCTACAACTAAAGAGATAGGAGAAGAAAAAGAAAGATCTTGGGCACAGGAGGTGTTGGTGATATGGAGTGCCATGGCACCTTCTTTTGAAGGGTTGGGGCACTCGATGAATTTGATCTGTTTGCTAAACAAGTCCAGCAAGTGCTGGCCAGGTTTGGTGCATGGATGAAGACACTGGAACTGATCTGTGACCAGTTGGGCATCTGATACAAAGTTGAGCACTGTAGAGTGCTGTTTGGTGATATGAGTGTCAAGTGGATTGATGTTGCGCATAAGAAGTTTGAGGGGATGGGAAGGGGGAAGGGTGTGGAACCAGAGAGAACTCCTCTTGGCGAGTTTGAAGAGATGAAGTTGGATGGGGATGAGACCAGCTATGGCCTTGACCCCTCCAGTTGGGGTAGTGCAGAATGTGCCAGTGATCCATAGGGCTGCTTGTCTTTGCATGTGTTGAGGGGATTTGATTAGTCCACGGTATCTGGCATTGCAGTTAAACCAGAGATGATATCCATATGTGGCTATGGGGACCACACAGGAGCAATAAAGTAGTCTCTTGTAGATAGGGAAGAGACTGTGGATGGAGTTGCCTAACATGCACATGCAGCAGACAGTGCCCATCTATGGAGCCCTTTGCAGGTAACCCCTACCCCTTCAGGTGATGTAGAATCAACTCAAGCCAGAACCTGACTATTTTAACTGTATCAGGCTGATCAGTGTAGGATTTAGTCCTCTCGAGCCAAGGGAGCATTCTCTGACATCCCTTGCTATGGCCCATGGCTTGATCCAGGCACTACCCTGGGGCCACTTCCCATTACCCAGCAGCCAGTTCGGTTATGCCATCAAGGCCTGAATCCCTGTGCTTAACTGTCTGGGCTCTACACCTTGCAGGCACCACTACTGGATTGGTTCCCAAGGTCACCCCAGAGGTACTTGACATAGGGTCATTGGCCAGCTAACTGCCAACACCCTTGATCCAGAGATTGGGTTATGCCTACTAACTACCAGAACTATGCCAAAGCAAACCAGTGGGGGGTATCCTGTTCTGGCCAGCTTTTTCCAGCACGCTTCCAGATTGGACTGTTTTTTCCCTAAAATCCCCCTCTTATAATGCCCTATTTCCAGTAATGGCCTGAGATATACCCCAGATTAAGCTCCTTTACCAAGGGAGCACCACCACCTTCAGCCAGTATATCAGACTTGGGCAAAGCACACAGCTTAGTCACACCATTACAGTGTGACATCACTACATGACTTGCTGCATGGCTGAGTAATTTACCCATGCTAGCCTGGGAGATCTCTCCCCAGACATTTGAAAGCCAGTTTAACCCCAGAGGGTACCAGTGATCAGTGTGCCTGGAACCACCTGAGACCCAAACAGGACCATACAACCATTTCAGAGTCACCTGAGATTATTGCTAAGCAACCATGCTTTGCACACTAGTAGCCCCCAAAGAAATGCATCCCCAGGGGTTTGAACCTGGGACCACACAGCTGAAAGGTCTGGCAGGAATAAAGCCTACATCCAAACCCCTTGACCATATGGCTGATGGTATGGCAAAGTTCCTGAGGCTGTCATGAGTGCTGAAATGACTGCTATTAATACCAAGGTGCACACGCTCTTTATTTTGACTTCTTGCTCCTGCAAAACTGAATTGTGGTAATTCTTGACTTCCCAGAGTATGACCTTGATGTGTACACTCAAAGACAGTGCAAAGAAAGAGGTGTATATCCCCATTGAGCCTCCACTTAGAGGCTATGAGGATGTCAAGCCCAGACTTTTGGAAATGAAAGCCTTGGCCCAAGAAGGCTTGGGAATGGTGCACACACTTCCTTGTCTTGTGCCCAGCTCATGATTTCAAATAACTGTTTGGTCCTCATAGATCAAGGCCCCATGCATCACTGCTTACTACTTCCCTTCTGGTACTATTGTAACCACATTCACTATCCTGCTACAAATCTACTGTTCCTTTGCTCCTCAGAGCTCCTCTTCCTCTTTGTTCTACATTGCAAATATCTTCCAGAAACTCCTTGGGGTCCAGGTTGTTAGGTCTATTTTTTATGTGAGCATTGGATTGCATGTATTTGAGTGTATGTACACTTACCACTGCCACAAATACCATACTAGACTTGGTCTTGGAGTGAGTCCCTCTTCAACATTTCTGACTATTGTCTTTAACAAGTCTTCAGTTCTTCAGACACTTTATGTTGCTCCAACCTTTGTCTGTGGTTTCCCTATCTGGAGAAATCTGAGGCAGAAAATACAGGCTGTGAGGATTGAGTCAGTTATGAAAGTAGAATAAAGGATGAATTACTGCTGGCTTTATTCATTTTTCCTTGACTGCATGCCAGTACCATTTGATGTAGTTCAGGGAACATGGGAACAAATCCTCAATTTCAACTATTCTGCATCCACTTTTAATCATTTCAAATCCAGGGTGAGTGGCAGTTCACCAATGTATGCCCTCCAGCCCCCTGAAAATTCATCATACTTGCACACTACAGAATAATGCAAGTCCTGGGATATTACCTGCCAGTGGTAGGACTCTTATAGCATAACAACACACATATTACTCATGGTTGTGTTGCTCTTCCCTGATATTTTAGTAGTACTCTAGGTGACATAATACCTCAGCTTTACTCCCATGTCTTCCCAGCATGCCAACTATCACTGATGAAATACCTCCAGAAATTTTGGACCTCATTGCAAGCTTTCTGCCATGCTTAGACCACCTCTGGCTCATCTCATTGAACCATTACTTCCTGTTCAAGGTGCTTTATGAATGCTATGCTGAAATTTGGTGGACAATCTTGAATGACACCATGGTTCTATGTCTTCAATGGCTATAGTGAGCTTATGTTCTTGATATCCTGAATGCCTGACTGGGACTCACCTGCTGCCCAACCATAGAGATTCCTTCATTGCATAATATATGCAAAAACTTCATGTTCAACTATGGTTTATCAACTAACTGGTTTGAAGCAGGGTCCTTCACTGGGATCTTGCAATATCTTGGAGGTTCAATCTTCCACCATCCATAAATATTTGGAGTATGTTGAACTATGTCATATCTTCCACTCTTCACTAAAGAGAACAAGCCTTCAAAGTATATAGCAATGCAAATCCTTGCCCTAATGAGGCAGGCTCTCAAACAGATGTCCAATCTGGCATGTTACATACTCCTTTGAGTGGTGCAGCCTTCCAATAAACAAAGGTTCCTGACTATTCCTCAAGATGGTACAGGAATCTGCATGGGGACTTTGCAAACTCATTTTCCATGCATAAATTGCAAATTACAAGAACCTGCTCAAATATGTTAATTCCAATAGTCTCAAAGAGATCCCATTTCACTTTGACTATGAGATTACAAGCAAGGATGGTTGCTTGCAAGATCCTAGCCAAACAAATATAGATACTCTCAAAGCTAAAATTGCACCTGTCATCAGCTACTTCTCACTCTCCTTGTATCACCTTTCAATTTCATCAGATTCAAAGACATCAATAACACCTATCATTGAATCACTTATAGCCTTCCCAAACCTACATGGCCTTGAACTCAACAGGCCCTTCAACAGCCAGTCCCTTCCCAGCCCCAAACCTCTCCTTGACTTTCTCTGTCCATTCTTCCACCCTTCTACATGTGAAACTCAAGCCTCTGCTCCAACATGTTGTGCAGTACCAGAGTAGATGTGAAGCTCAGGCTGCCATGACTAAATTAAAGGCTTGGTCAACCATGAATGGTCTCCTATGTTCCACCCCTCCAAACATCCAGTATCTAACCTCAAGGCCCTTGATATCCCAGCAGTAAATCTATGGCAGTGCAATAACAGCATAAGCCCATCATCACTCCTGCTCATCCCCCTCCTCCTCCATCCAAACCCTCCCCTCCTCATCCCTCCTCCCACTCTGGTCCCCTCCCTCCTATCAGCTATGCTACCAGGCCTAAATTTAATAGGTCTAACACATCCTCTCCATCAACTCAGAAGTTGTCTTACACCAAAGCAGCTTTGAGCTCCTCTCTTCAAAACAATGAGTTGTAAAAATATGCAGCTCTTCAAAATCAATTCCCTAGCATGTCACTGGTCAATATTATCAATTTCCTTTGTTCATTGGGAGATATCAAATCTTCTCCCTCCAACAGGCCATCACTCTCTCCTTGCCCTTCCAACAAACCAAAGGCTACTCAAGGCCCTTCATGCAAAAATGTTGTTGTTTGGCTCAACACAAGCCAAGTTGCAACTGATGAGGAGCTCCTCATTATTAAAAAAGGCATCACCAATTCCAACTGATTGGCTTTTGCCTCCCCTGCCATCTGGGATGCTGTAGTCCTAGCACTCCCAATGTCAAAATCCTTCATCAAATTAACCAACCTCCCTTACTTTAGGGAGGACAGAACCCCACATACCACTGATGACTTCAAAAAAGTCATTGACTCTTCACCATACTCCAATTTGATTAACTATCTTGTCAGCAAACCATGATTCCACTGGGTCTCTCCTCATTCAGACTCAGCCTTCCTTTTCTTTGATTTATGGGATTTGCAATCAGCCTCTAGGGCTAAACTCTTCATCAACCACACTCTTCTCTTCAAGAATTGAGTGTGTATCTTCCAAGGGGCATCAATATGCATTGCCAGCCCTCTTTGCTCTTGTTGCTGGAGATGGGGTCACCCAACCCACCTTTGCAAGGCTTGCAACCCCCATTGTTCAATCTGTGGCAATCCCCATCACACCAACAATCATTGCTATGATGGCTTCTGCTGTCACAACAACCCCAAAACTGACCCTCCCCACCCTCCCACTGCCCCTGGGGAACTCTGTCCCCACATTACTTACTTCTGATACCTGTCATGTGACTCCCAGGACCATCATGTGAACAGTGACAAATGTCCATTCTTCCATCATTGATATGACAAGGAATGGATCTCCAATAAACTCCATGAAATGAAAGTGGAGAAGAACTGTCACAATTTCAACTCTTGAGCTGTAAATGTCTAAAGGACATAACAATCAGTCTTTTCTTTTTCTTCCTTCCCTATTCTTTTCTTTAACATTCATTGTAATTATGATCTTGTCAATTCATTACTATGTTCTCCAGATTTCAAAAACATTCTGATTCTATGTATTCAAGGACCCCCTATGTGACATTTAAAGAATGTCCCATCTACTGAGAACTCTGAAGGAGTTCCTGAATTTGGTCCACCTAACCACCCTGACTGGCATCTTCTATTCTCTGGTAACAAATAGTCAAGGACTATTACATACATTCATAAAGTACTTGATTCCTTTCATCTGATCACACACCCTGACATTATTTCATCTGATGACTTTCAACTCATTTCACTGTCTCTACCCAAAAAACTTTATTTTCTGAATTGCTATTTTGACCCCTCTGATGATTCTTCAATTACATATTTAGAATCATGTATTCATAAATTCCCCTCAAACATTGTATGTGCTGGAGGAGACTTCAATACACATTCATCTGAATGGGATGATCATATTTTCTGTTATGAACCCTCAAGCCAACCACTGCTGCAATGTTATCTATCATGTGCTAGTCCACAAGCTTGGACTTGACAGCACCTCCCACTACACTACTCAAAATACCAGTATGGCAGCTGAAGACTCAGCTTGCTACTGCAATGCTGCATTCACTAATTGTTACCTCTCTAGCCATGCATCATTGTTCTCTGAAGACTAGCCAATGCCCAGCCCATTATTCTATTCCACTGACTGCATGATGACTGAGATACTGTGCATCACCTGGGAAAATGCTCCCTTCACTCATGTCTTCAACCTGACAGGTTATATGTCCAAACCATTCACAATAACTTCAACTCCACCTGGGCACATGGCTGGAAGATGATTCCATATACTGGAGAGCCAATCATGTTCCTCCATTCCTACATGATGTGTCCACTGGAAGTTGTACTGCACATCATCAAGTATGAAGTTGCACACAGACTCTACTTTTGGGAAGTAGAAGTCTATCAAGCAGACTCTAACTCCAATGCTCCTCCAACAATACCTCCCTATCATATGCAGCTTCCTCCATTATACTCCACTGACTCCAATGTCCCTGGCATTGATGAGTCCAAACCTACACAGCCTGTGGTTGACCCTCCTCCCTATCCTCTACCCTACATCACTGCAGCCAACTCCTCATCATTGTCATCACCACACCACAGCATGCTTGTCATTCATGAGTCAGACCCTTCTGACTCACCACTCATGGGGAACTTCACAGTTCCCAGTTCTGCCTCATCTCCTGATTCATACTCCTCTGACTTTCCTGGTGGACATCTCCACCCAGCTATAGACTTGTAACCTCTGTCTTACCTTAGACTTGTAAATAGTTTCCTTTTCTTGCTTGCAGACTTTCTGCCCTGGCTCTCACCTTGTCTCCTGTCTTGTCTTGTATCTATTCCTGGACTGACTTATTTCCATTCAGTAGTTAATTCTATTCTTGTCTCTGTTTCTATTTCTGTCTGTCTCTCCACTCCATAGTTACTCTTCTATTGACTCTCAGATGTGCAGCAGTACTTTGTCATAGTTACTCAATTAGGACATTAGAAGTACAAGCTTCCTATATTCTAAAATCTAAATTATTGTTGCCTTTAACTTGTGATTGACATTAGTTATCAATCAGTGTGGTAGTAAATGTTCTATTGGTCATATTCTCAACTAATAGATGTCCAACCTCTGAGTGTACTTAACTGGACACTTGCCTCACCACCTTCTTATTGATATCCTTCTTACTAGATTGTAATTTTTTTTTTAAATCCAAGTTTATTGTAATAGACTAGCTACTACAAACAGGTGCATGCTAGTAGTCCCAATACTAAAACTAGAAAAAACAGAAAGGGAAAAGAAAAGAAAAGGAAAAAAATGGAGTCAAGGAGCGAGGAGCTAACTACAATATATGAGAGAGAAAGAGATGAAAACTAACTTAATCCAATGGAGAGAGAGTAGTCAAAGAAAGTTCAAAAATAAATATGAGTAGGGAACTGGGGAGCTAGCTACAAGGCAAAATAAAGAAAGAAATCCTTTAATGAACATCTGGAACTCCATTTATGGCAAGACACTCTCTGCAAGTGAGGCAGTGGGTGGCAAATTCTTCCTGAGTAATCAGTCCTTGTATTTGGTTGGTGAATGAAAAGGCCACCAGGTTTTGTTCCAAGAAATCAATGAGCCAGTAGAAACTGTTTTAGTCTCCAACTGGGTAGTGGAAACAAGGGCAGCCTTGAGTAAGGATGTGCTCATGTGTTTCAAGTTCTTCACTGTAGGGGCAAGAAGTGATGTGATGTCCAGGGAAGAAGCACTGACAGAAAGTGCTGATAGGCATGTAGTTGGTGACACAGCAAGTGAAGCAAGCACAGAGATTGGGGTTTTTGCCCAGAGCAGATTTTAGCCAAGAACCACCATTGGTATATTTGGGCTCGAGGGGTTGAGGAGGGTCAGCTGCATTGATGATAGGGAGCCATGAGTGTCCACAGTAAGAGGGATCATTCATGAGGGTTTTCCAGTATTTCAAACACTTGGAGGTGTAATGGTTTTGAACAAAGCTGAGAGATGTGTAGAATGGCTGGTGTTGATTGTTGGGGATGTGCAGCAATTTGGTGAGTATGTAGACCTGGTGATGGATTGACCAATGGGCAGAGGATGGGATGGACCAGAAGTGGACATGGTTGAGAGGGGAAGCACAACCTTCCTCTTCCAGTAACGACCACCATTGGCAGTTAAGCACTCATCACCATGGGTCATCACAAAGGCAAAAGCCCATTGTTCATACCTGAAACCCCTCCCCCTGGAGCCTCTGGCATCCAGCCCATCACCCCTGAAGAAGCAGAAGCTCATAATCATGTCCACTATGAAACCATGTCTGAAGATGAAGCAATTCACTACAACATGTGCTCCCCTTCCAACCCTGGCAGTTGGATCCCTTCTCACATCCTGCCTGGCACTCAGCTCTCTGAGTAGCAGATTGCCTCTGGATGGTTGAATACTGGGCAATCCCAGAGCAGCTGTTCTTCCCCCTCCTCTTCCATGGAGACTGATGATCCCATAGATTTATTAGTGACCCCCAAAGTGTCCCCTCAATCCCTCCCTGACCAGGAATCTCCTAGGGATTCTCCTAGGACTTCCTCCTCTTGTTACTCTCTGATCCCTCTGATCCCCAAGGAATTCAAGGACAGAGAACCTGGCTCTCCTCAACAGGAACTAGCTTTCCTGATTGAATCTCATTATTCATCTGAGGGTTCTGTATCTGAGAACCCTAAGGTCTTTGGTGACCTCTGCAACCTCATCAACTTGATGGAGTCCAGAGGTCTCATCAAGTTGCCCACAGCTCCCAGTGGCTGGGTCACCCCCCTCATCCCTGGAGGCCTTGCCTCTTGCCTTCTAACTGCTCTGCAGCAGCCTCCCTCCCAACATGTGTCATTCCATGGAATGGCTGACTCATCTATGGCTGGCACTCATCAGACACCTGCTTCTAAACCCTCAACCTAGGCTCCAGTGCCTTCCTGCCCCCCCCCCCCCCTGTGACTCTGCCCTCACATGACAGGCCCAGACCTCCCTCACATGCTCCTCCACTTCCATGTGACAGGCCTAGACCTCCCTTGCATGACATCAACACTAGCCCTTCAGCCCTTTCTCTCTCCACATGGCACAAGCCATATTTCACAACCCAGGGTCCTACCTGGCATCAATTCTTCTTGAGCACCAGTGCTAGTGATCTTGCTAGCACTCACATCTCCCTTCAATCTTTGGTTGTGCACTTCAATCAAGTGCTTACCCAGGTCAAGTCAGTGCTTGTCATTGACTCAGCTTGCTTCCACTCTGGCATCATCTCCTTCTCAACTGGAGGTGTCCCTACCCAAGTGGACCTTGACACACTCTCTGCCTCACTCCCCAACACACTCAAGAGCACTTCCATTACCCTCCCCATGTCCCAGTCTTTCATCAAGATCGTGGATGTCCCTTTCTTCTCAACTGATGGGTTCACCCTCATGGTTGATCAAGTCAAACTGAGACCTCAGCCTCACCATTCTTCCCCCTTTCTGATGTGCATCATATGTGCATTGTACACAATTCCACCAAGTCTGATACTGCCACTGTGTGGATTGACTTGATCAACTCCCAATGCAGCACACTTGCTGCCTCCCTCCTCAACAGGCACATCATGATCAATGATGTGTCCTGCCTCATCAAAGGTGTACATGCCCACACTAGCACCCCTCAATGCCAGTGATGCTGGTGTTGGGGTCATCCTTCTGATGCCTGCCACTCTCAAGCACCAAGGTGTCCTTTCTGCATGGGACCTCACTCCAAGGCCTCATATTGCTCTATGGCTGGGTGTTGCAAGGGTAACACCAAAGCCAACCCCCCCATTTCTCCCACCCCAGCAGGCACTCCCTGTCTACATCCCCTATGCTGTGTCAATTGTCATGGTACCCATCCCTCCAATGACTGCCAGTGCCCATACTGGTGACATTGCTTCGACCAAATTGGATTTGTGGGAGGTATCAATGCGATGCAGAGACCAGGAAAGCCCCCCCAGGGGGTTATAAGGGCTGAGGTGTCATCATACACTTTCTGACTGATTTCTTTTGGACCAAAAATTTTCATTTTCTGACCTCACTGGGAGGAGGTTCTTGGGCTGTAATTAGTTGTGGCTTTCATTCATGTTGTTTAGGGCACTTGTAACACTTTACATTATTTTTGACTACATTTCCTTTAGGTTAGTGATCCTTGGGACTGCTATCATGCACCCTTTTGTTGTAGCTAGTCTATGGCAATAAACTAGGATTCAAAAAAAAAAAAACAAAAAAAAAAGAGAGGGGAAGCAGAGAGCCACTGCCTGAGGAGAGGAGTGATCACTATAGAGTCCTGATGAGTACTATGAGGATCATATGAAAAGAGTTTTTTGGCAGAAGATATAGAGTCTGTAAAAATGACTATAGATGAAATACTGTGAGATGAGGTGAGAGAAAGAGAAGAAGAGAGACTGAGATGTAAAGCATATGATTCAGCATCAGAAGAAAGTACTTCTCCACAGGGGTGGACAGCAGAAGAAAGAATGTCTGTAGATGAAGAATTGAAAACTAGAAAAGAGGAAGTAGCAGAAAGAGGACTGTCTACTGGTACAGAAGCATCTGTGGCTATAACAAGCAAGACAGGACAGAAAAAGGAAAGGTCTCAAGTATGAGAGGTGTTAGCAATGTGAATGGCCATCTCACCATCTTTTGATGTGTTAGGACATTCAATGAATTTGATTTGTGACTCAAACAAGTCCAGCAAGCACTAGCCAGGTTTGGTGCTAGGATGGAGGCACTGAAATCAGTCTGACACCAGTTAGGTGTCAGATATGAAGTCAAGCACTGTGGATCTAGTTTTAGTTAATCACAAAATGAGAGGGTCAATGTCTTGGGTGAGACATTTAAGGGGGTGGGATGTGGGGAGGGTGTGAAAATAGAGGGAGCACCATTTCGCAAGTTTGAAGAGATGAAGTTGGATAGGAATAAGACCAGCAATGGCCTCAATCCCACCTGAGGGAGTGGTTCAGAATGCACCTGTAATCCACAACACAGCTTGGTGTTGCATGCACTGGAGGGATTTTATGAGTCTATAGTATCTAGCATTTCAATTGAACCATAGGCAGAAGCCATAAGTCACAATTGGGACAACACATGAGTGATAGAGAAGTCTCTTGTTTAAAGGGGATAGACTGCAGACTGAGTTTCCTAGCATGTGCATGCATCAGATGGTGGAGAGTGCTTTTGTGGAGTAAAAACAGACATGTTCCTTGAAGGTGAGAGAGCAGTTAAACCAGAACCCCAGATAATGGAGGTAAGGTTTGGGAGTGATGATAGAGTCATCTTCTATCTTGATTGGAGGGTTAGGCTCATGTGAAGGACAACTAGAGAAGTGAAAGGCTTCAGTTTTATCTCTTTCAAGAGTGAAGCCCATGTCAGTGAGATATTGTTCACAGGCTTTGTAGACCTGTGCTAGTATAGTACAGTTATTGTCAAAAGAAGGCAATTGTACAATAATAAGTCCATTGTCAACAAATAAAACTATTTTACAATGAGGATCATTAGAGAACCTGTACATAAAAGGAGAAAGAGAAAGAGTGGTAAGGATGGGGGAGAGGGTAGAGCCTTGGCCAACTCCTATGGAAGCTGGGAATTTAGGAGAGAGTTCATTGTTCTATGAATAGGTAGTAAAGCAATCTTTTAAATAATGAGAAAAGAAATCAACTAAGCAAGAACTGAAGCCATGTCTCTTAAGGACAGAACAGAGGAGGGAATAGTTAGTGGAAGGAAAGAATTGAGCAACATTGAAAGCAATGACACTTGTTTTGAGTTGTTTTTTCCACCCTGTGTATACAAGGTGGGTTACATAAATGCCAGTGTCTTTGGTTGAGCACTAGATGATTCTGCCAAATTGAAGAGGGTGGATTAGGTTTAGTTGGGCTGCTTCAAATTGCATCCATTTCAAGATCATCTTCTCAATAAGCTTTCCAAGTGTGTTGAGTAGAATGATGGGCCTAAACATTTTCAGAGTAGAATAGTGAGGTTTGTTCAGTTTGGGGATTATAACCAAGGTAGAATTCTTGAAATGTTTAGGCCAGGTAGAGTGTAAGCTATGGGGGCTTACTTAGAGCCTTGACCTTATGTTCATGCCAAAGTACTATAAGTCCAATGTATTGGGTGTACTAAGATGTGTGGTATAAGGTCAGCTGTCATGGCAACAGCTGACTATGAGGGTTATAAGGAATGTACAATTGATGGATTGAGTAATCTATCAAGGTCAATGACAAACAAGAAAATAAATAAATAATTATTAACAAATGACTCAAGATAATTTGGAACAAATGATAACATGACTGTAAGGGCCCAGCCCTTACACACCCCCCATTGAGACCATAGAATATGGTCAAGGAAATTGAGACACAAGCAGCACTGCTACTTGTGTTAGTAAGTGATAGATGGGGCACATATAGTGCCCAGCTGGCAGGGTGGATCAGTACAAGGTGACAGTTCACCTCATTGAAGGTGTAAACTGAGGTTGACTCATTCATGAAGGTGATGAGGACAAGTGTGAGCAGGAAGAGGTGATTGATGAAGACTTGCCAATAAGGTCTTGGGATGAGGGGGCAGAGGCATTGGCCTCAGCCAAGAAGGCAATAGGGGGCAGATCAGACACAAGGGCAGAGGTGTTGGCCTTGGTCATAGTTGCATCTAATGATGGATAGTCAGTGATAGTAGGAGTGGTTACAGAGGTGTTGGCCTCTGTCATTTGGGTGTCTGTGTTGAGAGCCATTTCCTCAGTGATCATAGGTGCCAACCCAGTGAGGGTCAGTGCAAGGGGGTGGGCCAGCTGCAATTGAGAGGGAGGCAGTTCCAGCAAACATTGAGGGTATTCACAGTTCTGGAGGAGCTGGAAGAATGGTGAGGCTCCTGCTGGTAACCATCCTCAGGGAACAAAGTGCTCCCCCTTGGTCTGTCATGTGTTCTTGTACTCAAAGTACAAGAACCAGTTAATGTCATTGTGAGTGGGATGTCTCCATCCATCCCACTCAGGAATTGCCAGGGTTTGTGGTATCAGTTGAGATACTTGACCCAGTGATTGTCATGTTCATTATATAAATCATGGTGCAGCTGGTCACCATGGTAGGTGTGGTTTAGCCACTACAACCCAAAAAGGTAGGAGTGGTCTACCCATGAAATGGGTATACTGTTGCAGATGAGAACATGAGCTACATCATTGAGGCTCAGGTTGTGCAATGCATATGAGGTCATTTCTAGGGGCTGTATAGAATATATGGGCCCATTCTGGGGAACAAAGACATGTTCTGGGGGAACATGACTATTGTACAATGCAATGAGTTCATGGTAGAGGTGTGGGGTCACTACCAGTACCACAAACAGTTGCATGAATCTTTGGGTGGTGCTTTTATTGTCAGGACTCAGTGCACAGCCCAGGCCATACCTGAAGATGCAGCAATAGTGCATGAGTTTCCACCATTCAAATGCAATGCCATTAAAGGCATTGCATGTATCAGGGTTTCCATGTATTAGAAGATATTGACCTAAAAGGTCAATATTGAACAGTTGCAGTCTAGAGGGCATTGGTAATCCTTTGCCTTCATTTCATTTGAGGATATTGCATGTGCTGTAGTCTTGTATGGTGTGTGGGATGGGCTCTAACCTGGTGACATATTCCTCCTGCATCCCAGGTACTAAAAACTTGGGGTTATAACCCTCAAGGTTCAATATAAATTCCATAGCATTGTCATGATGCTCTGGGAGAGTTGAGGAGGTGATGTGATACAGTTCTCAAAGCAAGAAGTATGCTTCAAACCTGCTGTGGATATTGATGTAATGGTTGTTCATCAACCACTATAACCAGATTACTTGTCTCAGGGTCATAGGTAGACCCTGGCCTGCAATGTGGTGGGCAGTGCCCTTCTTGTTGTTATGAATGAACTCCCTACCTTGGAGTTCAGTGTTTGCAGCAAGTTGGGCATTTGTACTAGTGAGCACAGTGTTTATTCACTGGCAGTAGTAGACATCATGCAACAACATTCTGTGCATGAAGTTGTTGCATTCTTGAATGCTGGGTTCAGTGCCCCAAAGTCCCCAGAAGTTGGGGACTCTACCCCTGTGGCCAATGAGGTCTGATATATCAGTACAGTCATCATTATTTAACGATGGTGCCTTTGATTTGTTCTTGCTTTTCTTGTGACAATTCTTTGTGAATTGTTGTCATCACTCAAATATTCCAGTCCTGATAACCATTCATCTGGGTTGTCTGGGCTGGACTGGATGAACTCATGATGAAGTGGGATTTCAGGCTCTGGGAGGAGATTTCCTGGTGGGCATACCAGGATAGGTTGGCCAAAGGAGAGTCCCTCAAATAGGGATTCTGATGGGATGATACTGCTTGAGGTCTATTTTGTTGACCTCAATGAGGTTGTTTGAGGAGGTTCTGTCATGGGGACATCGATGTCCCTGGACAGTACCTCCTTGATGTATGGTAGGGTGACATTGGCTGGCAGTGGTGGTGGCCAATGTGAAGATGAGGTGGTCAGTGGAGGTGAGGGTTGACAGTGTGGGTGAGGTAGTGGCTTTACCTCATTACCAGTGTGAGGTGTCAGTGCCATCAGGGTCTATGGGGTACTATGCACCCCCTGTTGAGATGATGTCATCAATTGAGACATTGCATGTTGTTTTGCAGGTCATTCCTCCTTGAGATCTGGTTTCTCATTTAGTTGTTGCTGCAGGTTTGAAACCTGCCTTTGCAAGAGATTGTTTCATCCTTTGAGCATGACAAAACAGTCCTGAAGGCTATGGAGCTTAGTGAGAAGCTCCTCAATAATGGTGTTGCAACCAGCATGTCATGAGCTGGTGCTCATTTCTGATACCAGGTCTATAGGTAGACCTGCTTTGTTGAGGAGATTCATTAGCTCTTGGACATATTGGTTGTCTTTGAGCTCTACATCTACAGCTTTTTGCTTTCCTCAGGCCTTTGAGGATAGTGCTGGCTGCACTGGATCAGGTGATTTCTGTTTACCCTTGTCCTTAGAGGACAAGAGTGGCAGGGATTTTGGTGTCCTACTCCTTCCTCTGGCTGTCATTACTGAGGAGGATCTGGATGAAGGAGTGGCATTGCTCTTTTGCAGTTCAGGTGCTAGTGGTGGGTTGGGTGTCAGTGTAGTCAGCTGCTGGGTGGTTGTGGGCTGATCTTGGTTTGGTGGCTGCAGTTGCTGGAGTGTGTTTACTGTTTGCTGGGTTGGTGCAAATGGTTGCTGTGCAAGTGGTATAGGCTGAGGTTGTTGGAATGGTTGGTATGGTGCCATTGGTGTGGGGTAAGGACCATACAGTTGTGGAAAACTGTACATGTGTGGCAGAGGAGGTGGGTAGAACACAAGGTATGGGTATCCCTGCATGAAGGGTTGGGGTGGTGGAAGTATTGCATTTAGATGTGATGGATCCATTTGGCTAGTCCTTGTGGTATGGAACCCACAAGGTTAGATAGTAGTGCTTGATGGGCTGCTAGTTGCTGCCCATCATGTAGATGAATTGGGGTCAGGTCAGACAATATGTCCATGGCCCTCCCCTCTTTGAGGCCCATTGGAGGGCCTCCAGGTTGTGCAGGGTAGTTTGTGTCACCCTGCATCAGTGGGTTTTGCTGTTGCTGAGTGTGCTGGGGTTGTTGCAGTTGTTGGGGGTCCATGATGGTGGTGTTGAGGAGAGAGTGAATTAAAGTTATTTTGTTACAAGATTTCTTCTTTGGCTCAATGATGCCTAAGTCAGGGCCTATCCTTGTAGGAAGAGTGAGTAGAGGTACTTGTCCTGTGTGGGTCTGAAGTAGCTGCTTGTTTAACCTCAGGTGGCTGTTCATGTTGTACTCTAGGCAGCAAACTTGTATAGATCACACACTCCATAGGACAAATGCTGACAAGAAGCCAGAGGAGGATGCTTGAACAAGGGCAAAGAGATGTAGACTTAATGAGGCTACTAGTCCACTCAAAGTAGAAGAGGTAACACATGTTAAGATTAGACTTGTCTAATCTACTGGTCCAAGTAGCATACATATAAGAGTCCAAATGACTACTTAAGGAAGTAGATCAAATGTAACATAGAGGACAAAGCTGATGAAGGAGAAGCATAAGAAAGGAAAGCATAAGGCATAGGGCATAGGGTAAAGACACATAAGGCATAGAGAGCAAGAGGGGAATACATAGGGCAAAAGTCTGCAAGAGTGAATATAATTGATGTGACACACATATGATGGAAAGGTTGAAACTTAACCATGTCCTAAGAATAGCAAATGTCTAGAAATAGAAATGACAAGTTTAGCATTCATCAAGGGAAGTATACTCCATGGTACTGACATGCTTCATCTACTTTCTCACACATCTCCCAACCTAGCATCTGCCTAAGTTCTTTTGTCTCCTGCCAGAGACTTACCATCATGCACTTCATCAAATCCCATTCCTCAAATAATGGTTCCTCAGCCCCTTCAGTCTCCTTAGTGCTCTCAGACTCTGCAATATTCATAACAATGTTTAATATTAGCAAGAGTGAGTTTCTGAGGATGGCCTCTAGGGTTATAGGAAAGTATGGGAAAGTGCTGAGAGCACAGTCTGGAGATAGAGGACTTGGAAACACCAGTAGTAGCATGGATCTGAGCATATATTTTGCCATTGGAAAGCATAGAGAGGATAGTAGCCTTAGTAGAGGAGGAGAGAGAGTGCATGATACATAGAAGGAGTAAGACCTGATAGAAAATACTTGTCATCAGGTCTATGAATACAACAGGAGTGATTATTTACATGATCTTGTTGAATGCAATCAATAAAGTCACATGAACTGTTTATCTTTTCCTGCTTCATAATCTATAACAAAACTGTTCCAATGAGTAGTATTAATTAATTAATGTATATTAAATGGAACTAGAAGGGTTATGTCATTATACTTGATGGCATCAATGTTGACATAATAGGCTATGTACATAAATATTTTCAGAGAAACTGCTTTAGCTGATCTGGAGAAATATTAATTTCTTTCTAAAAGTTCTAAACATTGGAACAGTTTTGTTGCTTACCATATTATTTCTAGAATGCTTGGGACCATATGGAAACTGGATAATCATTTCTGGAATAAGTCTGAGCCTTAAAGCTCAGGGATATCTTGTCTGTAGGCTCTAAGACCATATGGTTAACTGGTCTGGACTTGGATAATTAATTTTTAAGGGTGCTCTTTGTCATCCACTGCATGGTTTCTTTATCTCAGAGGTCTGAACCAAAGTAGCTACCAAGTGACCAAGGTTTTTCCTTGGTACAGAAATATTCCAGGTCCATTTCATGTGTTTTCTTTATCTTATAGAGCTAACTGGTCATTCCAATGCATTCAGACATGTGAATTATTGTGCTCTGGAGTTTTTCCAAATGGTAGCTACCTTGTTGCCATCCAGTGCCCTGGGGCTTTCCTATCTTTTCTTTAGGGTAGAGACATCTTAACTGTAGTCTGATAAGCAGCTAGTATAGCTACTGTATTACTAGTGCAAACAGAGCAGATTATAGGCCTTTAGATTAAGACTACTACTCTGAGAACAGACTGAACTTGGCTTCTGAACTTAGAAAATCAATGCAGTATAGTTTTCCTGCATAGGAAGCATCCCTCTGGTTCACAGATGTAAGTCTGGAGTACTAGATAACCAGTCTTGCCAGCTTCTCTGGTTACTTGGGCTCACTCTATTGTAGTGGAGTAGCTACTTCTGTTTTAGGTATGTTCCTTTTCTTGTTCAGTAAGGGGGAGAGTCTGCTTAATTAACTATGTTATTTTCATAGTCTAAACAGCCAAAATATATGGAATTCTGCCCTATTTTCATTTGGGGCTTGTTAGCACTGCAATAGTTATGATAAGAAAGTGAGAAAAAATCAGAAAAAGATCAGAAAGTCAGAGACAAGAAATGAGACTATGATAAAAGAATTATAAGAAATCAAAGAGAAGACAGAGGACCAGGCTTGTCAGGATAGCTGGCATGGAAGTCAGCTACTAACTCTTATGCATGTTCAAATTCCTTAGCCATTAACTAACTAAACTCCTCATCTATATCTTCATAACCAGCTCAAATGACTTTGTACAGGAGTAGACACATCCAGTGGTGCCAGTCAATCTTGGAGTCCACAATCCATTTGATCTCATATTCAGGCTCACCACCAATAATGACTGGAGGTAGAGGCAGAGGGATGCCATTAGAAATGGTGTTGGGAGTAGAAGGCTTGAGTATAGAAACATGGAAGACAGGATGAACTGCATGCATAGAGTCAGGGAGTCAGAGGGTAAAGGAATGGGAATCAGCTCAAGCAATGATCTTGTATGAACCTAAGAACTTCTCAAATAATTTCTCTGAAGGTCTAGTAGTCTAGAAGAACTGGGCTTTGAGAAAGACCTTATTGCCAACCTTAAAGTCCAGAGCAGACAGATGATAGACATCTATGGACACCTGATAACACTCCTGGCTTAGACAATTTCAGTCTTGAAAGTAAAAAGTAAGTCATTGAGGTTGACCATGAAGTCTCAGGCCCAGGTAGATGCAAGATCACATTCAGGATGGACAGAGATGGTAGAGTGATAACCCTTGTTGGCAAAGAATAAAAAGACACCAGTAGTAGCATTGGAAGTATTGTTGTAGGCAAACTCTGCAATGGGAAGTAAGTCAGTCCAATTGTCCTGCTGATAATTACAATATACTCAGAGGTATTGTTTGAGCATCTAGTTAGCCCACTCCATCTGTCTGACACCTTCTGGATAGTATCTAGACATGAAATACAACTTCATATCTAAAGCCTTGCCCAAGGATCAGAAGTGCAAAATGAATTCAGAGCCATAATTAGACATGACATAAAAAGGGACATCATACTTTAAAAATATATGGAGAACAAATAGGTGGGCAAGTTTGGTAGAGGTAATGGTATCATGGGTTGGGATGAAAATACTTTGCTTGGTGAGACAGTTAACACTTATGAGGATGGTATCAAAGCCAGAGAATTTGGGAAGCTTTTCAATGAAGTCTATTGAGATGGAATACCAAGGGTGATCCAGAATAGGGAGTTGCTTGAGGTTTCCATATGGCCAATGATGCTGTGACTTGCTCTGCATGCAGGTTACACAGCTTTTGCAGAAGTCCTTAACAAATAAGCAGATGTTCAGCCAGGTATAGTTACAGTAGACTAGCTTCAGAGTCTTGTTTTGACCAAAATGTCTAGAAATCATATAATCATGCTTCTACTAGAGGACTCACAAGTGGGGGTCATTAGAATTAGAGATATAGATGCAGCTATCAAAGCAGAGGAAACTATCTGAGTCCATGGACCAGTGACTTTGGAGATTAGCTATAGCCACATATAGTTTCCATCTATAGTTTAACTGCAATACCAAGTATTGAAGCCTCATCAAGACCTTACAACATTTGCAAAGACAAGCTGCTCTTTGAATAACCAGCATGTTCAGAACTACCCCAACAGATGGAGTTGAGGCCATTGCTGCTCTCATTCCCATTCAATTACATCTATTCAAATTAGTAAAATGATGCTCCTTACAATTCCACACCCTCCCCCCCTCCCACCCCCTCAAACTCCTCACATGTGATGTGAATCCACTTCAGCACCTTCCTTTTCCAGCAACCACCATCATCTACTTGTTGGTTGGTTGTACTTAGCACTATGGGCCATCACAAAAAGTCGGCTGCCCCCCAATACACTGACGATATGTTCCAGGAAGTCCCTGAGACTCCCCAGCATTGTTCTCAGCAAGAACGAGGCATCAGTATCACTGGCCAGGTGTCCCCAGGCAGTGTGCCACTCGAATTCAAGATCAAGTCCTCGAAAGGACTCCTTCGCATCCATGACAACTCTACAGGTCAATTCGTTGTCTATGAGCTGAAGAATCCCCCTGGATCCTCCACTCCCCCTCATACTGACACTCTGGGTTCTCTCCAGAGCTCAGTGCCCCCTCCCACTGGCATGGATCTTGACTCCCCAGCCCCCTCCCCCTCTCACTCTGAGCAGCTTACCCCCAAA
>JAEUWR010000603.1:0-31944 GCA_018524895.1 Podaxis sp. C-F-101400 | reverse complement strand
GTGGGCACCTCAGAGATATCGTCTTTCCTGATCAAGTCCTGGCAGGTCAATAACCTGAGTAAAGCAGGTACTGACTTTGTCAGCCAGTCTGTTAGCATGGAGCTGGCAATGTATTGTGTTAAACCAAGTCAACCTGAAAGCATTGAGTACTTCAGTTGATTGATTACCGTGCTCAAGAGTGGTCCTTGCTCAGGAAAAGGCATCTTCATATAAAGAGTCGAGTCATACAGTGGCAGAAAGAGCGGCATCACCTGCTTCTTGTAAGGCATGAGACGAAATGGTTCACCTTTGGGTGCTTTGTGTTTCATGTAGTTGGAATGCCTCAGATATTTGGCACCTGACTTCAGCGATGTCAATGATTTGTCTTTGCTGCTCTTCATAGTGGAGGGACTCAGGGGTAGAAGGGTGGTCTTCTGGAGAGGGTGTTGGCTTGTGAGTGAGAGGAGTAGGTGAAACTGAGACAAGGGTTTGTGATGAGGCTCAGGTAAAAGAGGTGTCTGAAGTAGGAGTGGTCAAGTGGGTAGTGGTTGGAGGAGTGTTAGAAGTGGTAGACATTCGAGTGAGTTGGGTTTAGTCAAGATGGTGTCTCCATTTACAAGCATTGAGGAGGGTCTTGGAATTACACAGGTCTGTTGAATTTTGCCATGTTCATTCTGAATCTGGGTATCCCTTCCAATGCACTAGAAACTCTAATCCTTGTCTTCTGGTGTGACAGTGCACCACTATGGCTTCAACTTCCCATTCTTCTTCTCCTTGGATGAGGTCAGGTGGGGGTCTTGAGAAGTGTTTGCCATAAATGTCATTTTCAGTGATGGGATAGAGGTATTGGACATGGAAGACATTGTGGATCTTCCAGTTCTTTGGGAGAGATAGCTTGTAGGATACATTTCCACATTTCCTAATAACAGTGAACAGGCCTAGTTGATGGGCAGTGATTTTCCTTGACACGACTTGAATTGGTAAGTTTTGAGCATCAAGCCAAACTTTCTGGCCTAGTTCTATTTTGGGTAATGTGTGCATTTGTGTCTGTTCTGTCATAATTTTGCACGAAGTCTCATGTGCTATTTTTGCAGCTTCTTGGATATTTATAATCCAGTTCATTCTATCTTCAGTCAATGGGGAATTTGTCAGTGCTAGCTCAGTCAGGAAGGCTTTGAGCGGATGGTCATACATGAGTTCAAACAGCATCTGCTGGTGGTTGGCATGTGTTCTAGAATTGTGGGAGAATTCAACTAGGGGAAGGTGCTCAGGCCATGTGTGGGGGTTTTGAGTGCAATAGGCCAATAGGTACATCTTGATTTCTTGATTAAATCATTTGGTTGATCCATCTGATTGGGGGTGATAGGCAGTAGAAGGGGCATGATTGATATTCAGCTTCTTGAACATAGCTTGTATTGATTTGGCCATAAATTGGGGATCTCTGTCCGAAATGATTTTATCGGGTATTCCTGTGCAAATGAACACATGTTTGATCAAGATGTCTGCAATTTGATCGGCAGTGGCAGATTTCGAAGTGGGTACTATGATTATCCCCTTTGTAAGACTGTGGTCCACCACGGACAATATTGCATCATAGCCATTGGATTCAGGGAGGTCTGTAATGAGGTCCATGGACATTTGGGTGAAGGGCTGTGATGATCAGGGTCCTTGAATTGGTTGAAGAGGAGGCTTCAAGGGGTGTCTGTTGATCTTGTACTGCTGGCAGGTAGGGCATCCTTTCATGTAGTTTGTGATGTAGGCATGAATGCTGGGCCAAGTGACATATTCTTGAAGTTTCCTGAGGGTTTTGGCAACTCCAGGGTGTCCCACAGCTGGTGCATCGTGTACATGCTGCAATAAGCACTTCTTAAGCACAGAGTCCATGGGGAGTTGGATGCAACCTTCTTGATCCAATTCTATGGTTCTGTCTTTCCCTTTCTGGGCTTCATTCTCAACATCCGGGTCTACAATGTTGACTTCGTCATTTTCTTCTGAATTAGCCAGTTTCACATTAGCATTGGTGAAGTCGCTAGTTTGAAACTTCTCTAATGGGATGGCTGCCTTTGTTGTTTCGAGCTCCGTATCTTTACTTGAGGTGTGGTCTGGTCTTCTAGACAGAGCATCGGTGGTGCTGTTCTTGGATCTGGGGATATGGCAGATCTTGATTTTGTGGGCACTGATCACAGTGGACCATTGGATGGTTCGTCTTGATAGCTTTGATGGTTTGGCCCAATGTATGATGTTATTGTGATCTGTCCATATTATTGTTTCATGAGGTGATCCGTCAATGTAATGATGCCATTCTTGTAATGCATGGATGATGGCTAGGAATTCTTGTTCCAATGTGTGGTAATTCTGTTTGGCTGGAGAGAATGGTTTAGAATAATAGAAGCATGGGTGTAGCACACCATTTGAATCTTTTTGGAGAAGTACTGCTCCAGAGGTGTAAGCAGATGCATCAGTTTGAATTTTGAATGGTTTTGTCAGATCGGGAGTGATTAACACAGGTTCTTCCAGGAATCATTGTTTTAATTTTCTAAATGCATTGTCAGCTTCTTTTGTCCATCTGAAAGGAGTGTTGGACTTCTTTAGAAGTGCATTAAGGGGTAGGGACAGGTGGGCATAGTGCTTGATGAATTTGCAATAGAAATTGCAGAACCCAATGAATTTCCATACATCTCGCACTGTTTTGGGTGTTGGCCAGTCGGCTATTCCTTTGAGTTTAGCTGGATCCATCTTGACTTCATTGGGAGAGATGATGAAACTGAGATATGTGAGGGTGGTTTTCTCGAATTCACATTTCTCTGGCTTGAGGTAAAGGTCATGTCTCTGCAGGATTTTGAATACTTCTTGAGTCATTTTTTGAAGTTCGGTTTTGGTAGGAGTGTGGATAAGGATGTTGTCCATGTAGACGATAACCTTGTTCTGCATGATGAGGGGAGCAAGGATGGTGTCCATCATGTTTTGGAATGTCGCTGGGCTGTTGCACATTCCAAAGAACATGACTGTCAGTTCGAACAGTCCTCGATGGGTGCAAAAAGCTCCTTTCCATTGATCTTCTTCTTTAATTCAGACATTGTTATATCTGAGTCTGATGTCAAGTGCCATGAAGTATTTTGATCCTCGTAGTTTGTTGAGTATGGATTGGATTGAAGGAATAGGATATCCGTTCTTGACCATATGATCATTGAGATATCAGTAATCTTGGCAAGGCCTGAGTTTTCTGTCCTTCTTTGATACAAAGAAGAATGGTGAGGCCATGGGAGATTTTGAGGGTCTGATATATCCTTTCACAAGGTTTTCTTTGAGGAACTTGTCAAGCTCCTTCTCCTCTGTGAGTGAGAGTTTGTAGGAAGGAAAAGCTTTTGGAACAAAAGATTCCTTTGTTTCGATTTTATGGTCCCACTGTCATTCGGGTGGAAATCTTTCACTTTTCTTTTGGGAGAAAAGATCCAGATATTCATGGAACTTTTTTGGGACAATCTTGGCAGGGTCAGTTTCCTTCTTTTGCTCTGCTGCCTGGGTGAGTATTTGGGAGTAGGATGTTTTGGCGTTGATTTCGGTGAAATTTTCCTTGGAGAAGTCTTCTTCAAGCTCATTCATGTAGATATCGAAAAGAGTGTCATTGATTATCGAAGAGAGTGTGGTGTTTTTGGTGAGCTTTCTCCAGGAAAGGGTTTGCTTTGTCCAATCAATGTCAGGATTGTGTTTGGCGAGCCAGGGAATTCCCAGGATTATTCTAGGTCGCCCTAGATTAATCACTTGCAGATCCGTCTTCATTTGCTTTCCATAGATCATGAAATCAATGGTGACAAAATGAGTGATTTGCTTATCTTGGTTAAGGGTTCCATTGGCATTCCTAACTTTGATTGGTTTCTTCAATGGGGTTGTCTTTAGGTTCCATTCCTTGACCAGTTGATGGTCAATGAAATCTTGTCCTGCTCTGGAATCTATCAGTGCAAGGGTTTCCACGGATTTTTCAGAGAGATGCACAGTGGTGGGGCAATAAAAGGTGTTGGATTGATGAATCTTTAAACACAATTCAGAAACTGATGCTTCATTCTGAAGAAAAGAAGGGGGCATAATTTCGTCCTTTGGATGGGGATATGAGTCAGAAACCAGTCCATTAGAAAACAAAAAGGGTCAGGGAAGACTGTTCTCTGGTGCATCTTTCTTTTCTTTTGATGATCTAGATGTGGAGGCTAGTCATCTGAGGCAAAATCCTGTATTTCCCTTGCTTGAGCACTGGTAGAGTTTGAAAACTCCATGAAGATTTTGGCAACTTCTTCGTCGTCGCCTATTTCCTGGATGATCTTGTTGATCTTGGCAAATGCCTGTCTTCGCTTTTGTTGCTTTTCCTTGTCTTGGGGGATTTTAGGGGGTGCAGGTGGCTTATGCTTGGAAACCTTTGCTTGGGCGTTTCACAGTAGGGTTCATGTCGAGACCAATGGGTTAGGTTTCTTCAGACATTCTCGAGCGAAATGTCCTGTCGTTCTGCAATTAAAACATTTGCCCTGCTTGAGGTCATTGCGCATTTTGGGGGTGAGGATGTTTTGTAGAAACATTTCCAGAACATTGCGGCTTTCTTCCACTTCATTAACTTCTTCTTCGGAATTTTCTTCCACAGCATAGTTTTCTTCAAGCACAATTTCAGAGAGTGCCAGCACCAAATTATCGATGTCCATGGCATATGGGTCTTTATATGCCTGGCTTTGTGACCAACTCGTATTATTGGATGCCTTCTTCTTCAGTTGGGGAAAAGTTCAATTGGTTCATTCTTGGGTGTGGCTTGCATGATAGTTGTTCTCCATTTGGTGTTGCTCTTCTGCTGCTCTCGCTGCTTCAAACCAGATGTTGATGTTGGGGCCTGGTCTGAGGGTGATAGTTTTAAGGCCGATTTCGAAGTCAAGGCCTTCTTGGAAGCAATAGATGAGTTCTTGTGGGTTGACCATTCCTGCCTGGGTAGCAAGAACTTTGAACTCAGAGATGTACTGGTCCACTGGTCTTCGCTTCTGCTTGAGAGTGTGGAGTTGTTGGAGGGCGTCTTCTGTGTAGTTGTAAGGGAGGAAGACTCTATCAAGCTTGTCTTGGAATGCATTGAACGTTCCAAGGTGTAAGACTCCATTGAAGTTGTGCTGGCAGAGGTATTCTGTTTTCCATGGTTCTGCTGCTCCTCCAATGTAGTAGAGCATGAATATGATGGCATCGTGGTTGGTAGGGAATTTATGCTGGTTGGTGATAATGTACAGGGCGCATTGTTGCTTCCATGCCAGGTATTTTCTCGGGTCACCATCATACAATGGTGGCACTTCGTACTTGGGTGTGGAAGGGGTGGCAGGCATTTGTGCTTGTTGGGGAAAACTGAATCCTGGTGGAGGTGCTCCTGGTTGTCCAGGTGGAGGTCCTGGTGGTCCTTGTGGGGGTTGCCCTGGGGGTACTCCTGGCAGTCCTTGTGGAGGCCGAGGTTGCCCAGGAGGTGGGTTAGGACTTCCTGTTTGCAGTGGGTTTGTTGGCTGAGCTGCTCCAGTCTGAGGTGGATTTCCCTGATTTCCTTGTACAATTCCAGTTGTTTGATGTCTGGGAATTGTGGGGTTGGTGAAGAGAGGCTGTTGGAAGAATCTCTGATTCGGGGGCACGATATTACTTCCGAAGGCGAAGGTGGTGGCTTGATTGACAGGGGCCATGGAGTCTGTTCTAGGAACTGGGGGTTGTGGTTGCAGTGGTGGTTGAACCTGTTGCTGGGGAGTGGGAGTAGGGTGTTGTGGTGGTTGTTGCTGGTAAGGGGGTGGAATTGAGGCTGCACTTGGAGATCGAGTGAGTTGTTGAGGTGGTTGTACAACAACAGGTGGGATAGTGACAGTGGTCGACATCTGCTGTCTTCGTTCTCTAGCTGCTTCTCTTCTTCCTCTAATATTGGCAGTAAGTCGTGGCTCCCAAGGGGTGACTTTGTTGAGGTTAAGAGATCTAACCCTTCTTGGAGGTCTTGTTCTGGCTGGAGATATGATGGGCAAGACAGGGGATGCTGATCATCGAGCTGTTTTGTCCCTGTTGTCGGAGTCCTAGGTTCTAACTTGTTCCAGCAAGGCGGCTGCTTCTCCTGAAATGGTGATGGGAGTGGGGGAGTGGAAGGACATTCAAGGTTCCTCTCGACAAGGGCTTGAATTAATTCCTGTATCTGTTCTGGGTTGAGACTGAGGTGTTGAAGACTTGGAGGAATTAAGGAGGATATAGAAATATTGTCTTGTGAAGAATTCCAGGAAGATGATAAGGTAGAATAAATAGAAGAAAGGGCATATGGCTGGGGGTCATCGATTTCAGGTGATCAAGAACTTCCGTCAATTTCTGTTGATCGAGAATGCTTCTGTTTGATTTCTGTTGATCGAGAATGCTTCTGTTTGATTTCTGTTGATCAAGAATGCTTCACCTTGACAAACGTCAACACGATTTACAGTCAGAAGGTCTTCTTCTGACAGACCACCAAATGTTGAGTGGGCGTATTACAGGCTCCTTTGCCAGACCACCAAGCAATGAGTGGGCAAATTATAGTCGAGAAGGAAAAAGAGGGGGGTTTGGTGTCATTTAGGCACAGCATGAAGCAATGAGAACCAACGATGTCCCGATGGCACAGCACAGAGCAATGAGAACCTCAGGGTGACTACTCACACAGCGCAAAGCAATGAGAACAGTAGTCAAAGAAAAGGGGTTACAATGTGGGATTGGCACACAAGGGAAGTCTAATCTTGATGTTACAAGGTTTCTTCTTTGGCTAAGTGATGCCTAAGTCAGAGCCTATCCTTGTAAGTGGAGTGAGCAAAGATCCTAGTCCTATACAGGTCAGTAGGCAATGCTCAGTTTAACCTCGAGTGGCTGTTCACATTGTCTCTAGGCAGTGAACTCATTTAGATCACACACTCTGTAGGACAAGACATTGACTAGAAGCCTGAGAGGAAAGAGCTGACTTCAAGGGCGAAGAATCATAGGTTGAGACAAGGTAACACATGTTTAAGATTAGACTTGGCTAATCTACATGTCCAGGCATTGTACATATACTAAGTCCTATGGCTACTTTAGGAAGTAGATCAATAGTAACATAGGAGGCAAAATCCTTAGAGGGAAACATATAGAAGGAAGGCATAAGGCATAAGGGCATATGGGCATAGGGTATAAGAGGGGTGCATATGTCATAAGGTAAGAGTCTGCTGAAGTGAACATAATTGATGCAAGCATAAATATGACAAAGGAGACGAAATTGATACCTGGTCCAAATATAGAAAGTGTCTAGGAAAGGAAGTGGTAAGTTCAGAGTTCATTCACAAGTCATCGTTGCATGGGAAGTATACTCCATGGTAGTGACACGCTTCGTCTACCTTCTTGCACATTTCCCAATCAAGTGTCTGTCGCAACTCTGTGGTTTCCTGCCAGAGGGTGACCATCATGCATTTCATCAGATCCCATTCTTCATAAGTCTGCTCTTTGGGCTCCTCAGTTTCCTCAGTTGTCTCGGAGTCTGCAATATTCGTAACACTACCCTCCACCATTGGCACTCCACCCTCCATACCAGCAACCAACCTCCATGCCACTCACTCAACAATCACTGGCACCAACCCAACAAATAATGCCAGTACTGCAACAACTGCAAGTAGCCTCACAGACCCAAGACAGGCCACTCACCACATTGGGTCTGATTATGCTAGAACCAACTACACTGGCAACAACTGACTCACAGAGGAACAAACCTGCTCCTCTGTCTTGATCTTCTTCAGTTGCCTCAACTCAAGGTAGAAGTAAGACAAAAAGCTCCCTGGCCCTGTCATCCAAGGATAAGGGCAACCAGAAACAATATGAACCAGTACAGCCCAATCTTTCCTCAAAAGCTCAAGGAAAACAAAGGGCTATGGACATAGAGCTTGAGGACAATCAATATGTCCAAGAGCTAATGAACTGACTAAGTGAAGCAGGTCTACCTTTAGACCCGATATCTAAAGTGAGCACCAGCTCAAAGCATACTAGCTGCAATGCCATAATCAAGGAGCTTCTTGTGAAGCTCTGCAGCCTCCAAGACTGTTTCATCATGCTTGAAGGATAAAACAACCTCCTGCAGCAACAACTCAATGAAAAGCTAGATCATGAGGAGGAGTGACTGGCAAAGCAACAAGTGACATCTCAATCAATGATGTCATCTCAACAGGGGGTGCCTAGCACCCCACATCAGTGAAAGGGCTCAGACCTGGCAAGGGCCAACAAGTCAGCATAAGATCTACCAGTCATGTCCAAGCACCACCAATCCTGAATAGCATCAAACTTGAAAACATACATACCTAATCATGGTTCGGTGACCCAATGTTGGCAGAGGTTGGCCATCCTATGGTATGATTCCCTTGTATGACAGTGCTTGTAAATAATACATAGTCATACATGTATGTCAGTCAATGAAACCAAGGTCGGAGATATGAAGCCGTACACACCCTGGTAGACGTTGACTGTCATCTCACAAGAATACAAGAGCTTACCAGCATCCTACGAGAATGCAAGGTTAGCCCATCATCCTATGAGAAAGCAAGGTTAGCCCAGCATCCTATGGGAATGGAAGGTTAGCCCAGCATCCTACGAGAAAGCAAGGTTAAGCTGTCATCCTATGAGAGTGGAAGGCTTTGCCGTGAAGGTGGTGGCTAGCCAGGCTCTTCAATCAAGAGCTAGCTGGTTATCACACCCAACAGGCATCTCACAAATCACAATAATGAAGCAAATGATTATTTCTATTGTGAGGGTCCATATCCTACAGTCCCAGGCCGTCAATACTTCCTTCTCTTCTTCTGTGTGCTACCATCCATCAAATCACCTGGAATTTCAATGTTGGCAAATATAGAACGAATAAAGAGTAAATATACTGTCATCATTCTCATCGTCACTCTCCGCATGAGACCATTTCCCTTTTGCCCTTGCCTTTGCCTCGAGTAGCGCCAAACCACCGGGTGAGCGAATCGTCAAGTGAGCTGAGCTACGAGTGTTATGTGCAGGAGTCTCCAAAGGAGGCTGATTTTCCTTGTTACGACAGGAGAGCATGAGCGTGATCTTTTTTGGGACAGGAGTCTTTCTAGGAATCATAGGCGGTGGTGGAATCTCGATACTGAACAAGACGTCAGCGAACTGGTAGTAATGGAACGAACGCATTTACTCCTCTGTTTGGTTCGTATCCCCTTGGGACACGCCATCATCATCACTCTCCTCATCCACCTCTTGACCTTTACCTGAATCTTCAGCCTTCTGGTGCATTTCCTTGTTGTGACGGGAGAGCGTGAGCGTGATCTTTTTCAAAACAGGAGTCTTGACAGGAATCTTAGGCGGTGGTGGCATCTCGATACTGAACAAGATGTTAGACAACTCGTAGCAAAGAAACAAAAAGAGTTACATACACACTGTCATTGCCACTCTCATCATCTTCACTTGGTTCTTCGTCAGTGGTATTATCAGTATGTGAGTTAGTCTTGTCGTGGTTATCCTGGCCATTAGTATCATTGCTACCACCGTTCGCTCGAGTGCTGGTATCCCTGCGAATGTAACTATCTCCTTCATCGCTTGAGCTATCCCTGTCTTCTCCAGCATTGATGGGCTGTCCAGTTTGTTTAAGACAAAGGGCAAAGTCGTTTTCGCTATCATTCGAGTCATTACCATCACCTCCTGACATCGGCGTTCCAAAGATCAGACTGTAAAACAATGAGAGTAGACGAAACTCGAGACAAAGCAAATTACGAACCGAGTCCAACGTTCTAAAGTCTTTGTAGCCCAAGGATCCTTTTCGTTGCTGAGGAGGTCGACCAGGTTATTGAAGAACTTGATCTTGTTGAACTTATCCATTTTGGTGCGCCAGTCATCAACGCCCCAGAGCATATAGTGGGTCTGGAATAATGCTTAATTCGGTCCTCGTCAAAAGCAAATACATACATGGAGGATAGCATAAGCGAGTGTTGCTGGGGTGACAGTCCTGAGGTGGTGCAATTTAGCTTGACCACTACGAGTTTTCACTTTCCTAAACTCCAACGTGGTCGCTGAGCTGGGGCCAGTGAAGAGGTGCTTGTATACCTGTAACAGTACGTAAATAATGTTTCAGAAACTGTCAAGATACGTACATAAATTCCAAGGGGGCCCTCGAGGAGGCCCTTGCACACATTCCGGGGATTATACTTGCCAGCGGAATACATAAAAGACAGAAACATGTTAGCCTTAACCTTGAGAGAACCTGCTTTTATCTTCGCGATTGTGCTATAAGGTTGCAAATGTCAGCAGCATGTCTAAAATATCAACGAATCTAACCCTTCTGGGTCCTTTTCATAATCCTTGCGATACCGAACGGGTAACAGAAGCTCCCGGATCTGAGGGTGGGCCCAACCTCTGCTCATCTCCTTTGGTGCAGATGCCTTGATCGGAGGGTCAATGTTGCCACCGGGTATGACTGCTGTGATATAGTCGAGGCCCTTGAGCTTCAGTGAGCTCATGTCTTCGGAGTGAGCCTGTCCAGTGGCTTGGGTCATCTATTATAGAGTAGATCTGGTCAGCCAGAGTGCATATATTCTTCACAATTCTTACACTCTTAGTGAGAAGGAAGAAAAGATCGAGTTCGGCAACAAGGTCATCAAATTTATTCATAAGTCCAGGTACACTCTGGACCATATCAACCCAAATGCTATCATTCAACTCCCTCTCCTCCTTCAGAATTCTAGAGTCAAAGAATTAGTTATATGCACATACATGTTAGATTAGACTTAACTCGAGCTTCCCTCCATCCCAATTTTTGATTACGCTCTTGTCCCCGTACTCTCTGATGCCGTGTGTGAATACATGGGTAAAATTCACGAAGGGATAGACACTCCGTGCTATCCAACGAGCATAGTCAGTAAATGGGGTGATGGGACAGCTGCCAATACAGGTCAGACATCGTATATGTGATTATCAACGAGCGTACATTTCTTTCCTTTTCCCTGGTCCCATAATATACATGAGATGATTCCTCAGATGTTGGGACTCTTCCGAGATTTCAACGTTATCGGCTTGGTCCTGTGGATCTGTCTGTGCAGGGGAACTGCGGGGGCGCATTTGTGTCTGGGAATCGCGGGGTGCTGTCTTTACAGAGGCATTAGCATCACTTGTTGCTGAAGGAGACATGATGATACGAAGAGAAGTGGATAGTACGACTGTAAATAAGGGAATGAATGAGTACACGTGATAAGTGTCCAATTATAATACGAAACACACCTACTTGTACAACAGGATATTATATATGATGTACACTAGCTCTAAGTGCGGCCTTGAAGTAACTACGAAGGGAGGTTCATGAGACGAAAAGTATAGCCAAAGGTACTTTTGGATCACGACGAAACGATGGCCAAGACACCTTCAGAAAAGCAGCGCTTGAGCCACCCTTGAAGAGAAAAAAATTGAGCTACAGGTTTTCACGAATGACCTAGAGCATCTCGAATGCTCGAGGAAAAATGAAGCTCTGGGAATGCCCAGTAGCAATATTAAGTGATTTATCCTGGAACTACCCAGCGATGCAAATGTCCAGTGGCACACCAGGTCAATGCGGTTTGCAATTTACATTGAGAGGAAGACCAGGACAGGCGTGTGAGGAGGAATATGAAGCTCTGGGACTGCCCAGTAGCAACAGGATATAATGTATCTTGGGACTACCCAATGATACACTAGTGACGAGTATAGGAAGAAGAGGAAGGACGAGAAGAAAAGCAAGAGAGGATGTTGATGACAAAGCCGGCAGATGCCGGCTTACCAACAGTTGATACCATCTCTCTTACCCCATCTCATTCTGAACACCCACAGTCATTTTGGCGCCTCCAAGGTAAGAGCCTAAGTAAATATACCACACGTCTACAACTAATACTTTTTTCTTAGGTCTATTCTGGTCTATTCTCAATAAAAATTTCTACTGGGAAGTCCCAGAGAATACCACCTATCCTAGCTACAGGGCAGTCCCTGAGCGTCCCATCATTCCTTTAAATTGTCGAGCTTTCGAATATCTTACAGAATATTAATCGCAATATCAGCCATGCAAGGTCGCTGCTGGATCATTGACGGCGATATGTATTACTCGCCTAATTCTCAGATGAACCCAATGATGCCGCCCCGAAACCAAGACCCAGTCATCTTCAGGCCGTGCGTTTCAAAGGCCAAACATTTTGAAAAACCACATTGGTGGCGAAAAGAAACAGAGTGGCTCGGATTTGTGCCAATTCAGCCTGTTCCTTACAGTGGTGTCTGGTTCAAATCGCTGGCCAATCTTCCAAGGCGACCTGCTCCCATGAAAGATGGGGGTTATGGACTCCATCCGTCGCTGGCTGCACAATGGTTAGCAGCTGATAAACTGCTCTGGGAAGTAGCCGAGATCGTTGGCAAAGAAAACAAGCTGATGTATCTGCGCCCGTTCCCTCCCTACTACTGGAAATATGTTGAACATCACCCAACGGAAGAAGCTGCCATGAGTCATATACTTGCAGGACGGAATTGGTTCACCATGTGGATTGGGTTATTCTTCTGGATGACGAGGAAAACGCCAGAGGGCAGAGACTTTGTTGAAGGAATGTCGCCTCCAACATGGTTTGTGCAGGTTTTGGCTACCAAAAGACACCAGAGCCAGGCAGCTATCGACAGTATACAGATGGCGCCTCTCCTCAACAAGTTCTGGGATATCAAGTGAGTTGGACTCTGGCTTAATCATCCACATGACGAAGAAGCTCAACCTCCTGCTCAGTGGTTCGTTGAGCAAGGAGTTCCAGTATGGTATCGTTGGGGCCAGAGGGAGATGGTTGGCGCAGAATATCATAGTAATTTTCAACTAATACGACCAACTAACGAAGAGTTCCAAAATGCAACCATGTGGCTGGGCCTGTATATTGAGCCGTCCATTGAAACTGCAATCCAGACTTCCGTTGTTCCATCAACTCCTCCTCCAGCTGAATCAGAGTTCTTCTCTCCAACTAGTCTGACTTCGAATTACCTGGCTCCTTTAAGCCCAACCCCCAGCCAAGCTGCTCCGAACTCGCTGACCTCTGTCACAGAACAGTCCAGTGCACCAACAGCACCAAGCCTGCCCATCAGAACTGCCCACTCATTTTGGGAGCCATTCTTTGAGGAATGGAGGCAGCTGCGTGAAAAGTGACTTCAGCAAGAGACTCCCGCAAAACGACTAAAGAGGCTGAATTGTGAGAGGAATCCACCTACCGCATCAGCGGCTGTCTACAAGTGGGAGTGGAATTCCAATGGCAAGTTCGTGTGGGTGCAGGTTCACAAGGGAGATTGGGAGTCAACTCTTATGGGATACGGTGTGCTTCAGAAGTGATACGATTCAGTCTTCAATGAATGGGACTGTTGTGCCGAATGGGGCCCCGAAGGAGAAGGTCTAGAGGGCATTGAATACGTCCCGATCGCTGAGCAACCAGCAGTCCTGACTGAGTGGACTGATCCATCAGAACCTCCAGCACAAGCGCCTGCATCTTCAACGGAGTTGCCTGCAGAAGAAGTCAGCAAACTGCCAGTTGCGTTCGTGAATGAGCATGAGGGCTCAAGTGAAGACCCAGTGCAGTGTGAGATCTTGAAGATACTGCAACTGCATTTCGGATTCGTTCCTCTGTGTCCTCTTCCGCAGTCGTTCACCGAGTTGACATCTGACTCGGATGCCAAATCGTTGATTTTGTCTCTTGGATTGCACGACGTCAAGGCCTCCCATAGTTTTTTCAAGACACCGCTTGGCAAACAGTGTCTCGTTTTCTTCCATTTGTTCACAGGGAGGGACAATGTCATGCCAGACCCAGACCTGTGGGATATTTCTGGGGACAATCGGCAAACACTTCGCTATTCTAGCTGTCTCAATTGCATCAGGACTGTAGTGAGTGAGACAAAGACCCTCTACATGTTCGACTTTGGGAATTCGAGCACCGTTCCATGGAAGTTAACGGTGCTATCTGCCGCAACTGCATTGTATGTTTGCCATCTCCACGAAAAAATGACTGAGGAAGAATTAGCTTGGGACCTCGTACAAAATGGCATCCCCTTCTTCACTCTCCAACCTCGTGACACCCTTGGTCCCGCACCAACAGAGAAACTGGCTCCTACCATGGTTCCCATGAGGCTCTCTGGACACGCTTTTGATCATAGAGACCATGAGTTCTATGAGAAGCAATGCCAGTCATTATTCTCCCTTCGATGCACTCGTGCGGCCCTGCTGAGAGGGGGTTATGTTTGGCGTGTTGCTCTCAAATATATCAGTCTCACAGAAGCCATTCGAGGACCACAGGGCATCCACGATTCCTCCAAGCACATGTTCACAGTGCATGACAGCAGCGGGGTCGAGTACATTGACGACAATCTGACTGACGACGAGATGGAGATTTTGAGCAGTGTCTACTGGACTTTCATAGGTGAGTACATAAACGCGCATCCGTTTATAGATTCTAACAGGTGTATCGAACAGGTGTTGGTATGAAAGTCACCAAGATGTCATGGTATCCACTGGGGTGGTCCTTTGAAGGCAGCGGTGAAGATTTCGGCCGATGGACGCCTCGTAATGAGTTCGAGTGGAAGAAACACAATGACATGATCCTGAATGACAACGTAGACGTCAAATTGCGGTCTCCCATGCCTGTTATGAAATGGCAAGATAGGCTGCGTGGCTTCAAGGATGTTAGGCAGGCAATGAGACGGTTGGAAGATTGGTCTAGGAAACTGCTAGAAGACCAGATTGGCTCCATTTGAGGATCGTTCATTCTTGGTGAGAGTATATTCACTTCCTGCTTGTAGAAAGTCCCATGCTAACAGGACATATGTACCAGTGTTCCTGCTGCTGATTGCTTTTCTCCGCATTCGTCCCTTCGCATGGTCCTAACGTTTTTATAGTATATTGTAACTGTCTTGGGCACAATTTACCATATTTTGTTAATCAGAGATTAGATCTTGTTATTTCTGTTTCTCCCTTCCCCACATGTGCCCCCTCTTGTGATAATTGGTATCTATTCAGTGCTAGTATCCTGCTAACCCTGCCCTTTTATAGCGTGTTCCACCCTACCCCCTTGTGAACCAGCATTCTATTTTCGACGATTTGTCAAAGAGAAAGTAAATGGCTAGTCCCACGTCCATGTGACTGTTTGATTGGGATAGATAGTGGACTATTGCCATCGCGGTTATCATCATCCACGACTATGGAGCGTAAGCAACACAGCAAAAACCTCCTGTGCATGGCTGCGCCGAAGTGCACGTTCTCTGCCTCGTTGCCATCTGCACTGAACAAACACGAGCACAGTTGCCATTGGGTCAAGGAGCAACGTGCTGCATTCGCGGCTGGCATCCAAGCTAAGTGAAAAAATGCAGGCCCTGGACAGCGAGCTGTGTTTAAGTTTCCTCGTGGACCTCAGAGGGATGTATCTCAGAGTAGGAGCCGTGCTACACCCAAGGTATGTATCAATGTTAACCGCTGTAACCACCCTGGATGACAGTCATTACATAGCCGCCAGTTACGGAGCCAGAATCGGAACTAGGACCAGGGTCCATCAGTGCTCCAGCCCCGTCTCCAGATCGCTCAGTTTATCTGACCCAATCCGGGTGTCAGCGTAAGCAACCACGGTGGTTCAAAGATATGATCCCGTTGTTGCCTAGCCCACTTCCTCACATGCCACTGCCACCGCGTCCGCCTCCTGAAGAGGTTGATGAACCCATGGGAGCTCAAAGCAGTCCTCCTCCTCCCCCTTCTCCTGTCACTGCTACATACGACACCCAACCAAATGAATTTGGTTTGTATCAGTCCTACACCGAATTCTTACATGTTGATCCTGAGGAGGAACAAACTGTGGATGATTTATGCGATGCACCGACTATGGCTGTCTCGAGGGATCCAGATAGGAGAACGTGGTGGGATAGTATCACTTCCAGGATCAGCGAAACCATAAAAAGGAACATCTATGAACCTTTTTGCAACACGACCACATTCAACCTCATGTCGTGGTATTACCAGAATAAGGGAAGCCTGACGCTTGCCACTGTTGATCAGGTCGTAAATGATGTCATGCACTCAGAAGATTTCAAGCTGGAGGATCTTGAGGGTTTCAGCGCTGCCTGAGAGGCTCAACGTCCCTTCAGGAACACTAATCTGGCCACCCCCAAGTTTCTCAAGGAAGCCGGTTGGAATCAAGGATCTGTGACTTTGAAGCTCCCGGCTGAGAATCCGTCTCACAAAAAGGCTGAATCGGAGGCTCCGACAATTACTATCAGAGGAATTTACTATCGCAAACTCACTGACATCGTTCGCACCGCATTTACTGATCCTTCGGCTCACAAATTCCATTACACTCCCTTCTGCCTCTATCGTAGGTATTCTCAGACTTCAGTACCTGAATGTCTGTATATGGAACTTTACAACTCGGATGCTTTTTTGGAGGAACACAAGAAACTTCAGAAGGGAACTCGCGAGCCTGGTTGTAGGCTGGACCATTCTGTGGCCATTATGATGCTCTGGTTGGACTCCACACACCTGGCAAGCTTTGGGAATGCCTCACTTTGGCCAATCTATTGTTACTTTGGAAATCAATCAAAATACTCACATTCAAAGCCATCGAACTATGCCGCACACCATGTCGCTTACATTCCAAAGGTGTGTGCTTTTTGAATTTCAGTTTGAGATGGTTTTTTCTGACTGTATCATCGCACAGATTCCCAACGTGATTGCAGAAGAATACATGGAGATCTTTGGTTCTCCACCTTCCACTGCCATTCTTACACACCTCAAACGAGAGCTCATGCATGCAATATGGGAACTGATTCTCGACGACGAATTTCTCCATGCTTATGAACATGGAATTGTTGTCAAGTGCGCCGATGGCATAGAGAGGTGCCTCTATCCCCGCATCCTTACTTATTCAGCAGATTATCCTGAAAAGTATGCATCTATTCTTACTGTTGTACATACTCTGATTCATTTGGTTAGGATACTTCTATCAACAATTCGGTACCTTGGACGATGCCCTTGTCCTCGGTGTTATATCTTGAAGGAAGAAATCATTGAGTTGGGCACTGAGGCTGACACCAAGCAGCGAACCGTTGCACGAGAGGATACACCTCAAAGGCGAAAGGACATCGAAAAAGCTCGATGGGAAATCTTCAAAAAGGGCCAAGGAATCGCCAGTGTACAAGTGGAAAATTTGCTCAAGTTGTCATCTCAGGTTCCTACCCGCGTAAGTTCTGTGTCCCTTTGGTTTATCAAAGCTAATGATGTATTATAGAATGCCTTTTCACAGCGCTTATCACGTTTTGGGTTTGATTTTTATGCGATCTTTGTTCCAGACTTACTGCATGAGTTTGAACTAGGTGTTTGGAAGGCAACGTTCACACACCTGCTACGACTACTTGTTGCCAGTGGGCGTGGGAAGACAGATATAGTGGATAAGAGGTATGCCAGGGCGATCGTCATGTCAGGGCCTCCAAGTCATTTATGATTTTTAGGTATCATGATACTCCAAGATTCGGTCGCGATACTATTCGTCGATTTCGTTCCAATGCTTCAGACATGAAGCAGTTAGCTGTGCGGGATTTTGAAGATCTACTGCAGGTATTTGTTTTTTTGATGTTGATGTACAATGATATATTTATATAGAGCCGTCAGTGTTCAATTCCCGTCTTTCAGGGCCTTTTTCCTGAGCCGCATAATCAACTGGTCCTTGATCTCTTGTTCGTTCATTGCTTCTGGCATGCAATAGCAAAGTTACAGCTCCAAACAACATCAACCATTAGTCTTCTTCAGCAGACAGTTCACGCCTTGGGATATTATCTCCGAAAATTCGTCAGGACTACATGTGCTGCCTACGAGACCCACGAGCTAACTCAGGAGGCGGAAGCACGTGTGCACCGAGAATCAAGAGATGCTGGTCATAAAGGAAAAGGTCGAGCTAGTGGACCACATGTCCAAAGGCTTAACCTCTTTACCTACAAGCTACACTCACTGGGAGACTATCCGAGTGCATTCCAGTGATATGGTACATCCAACGGGTTTTTGACTCAAGTTGTAAGTGAATAATATTGCTCTCTGTGCTAGGATCTCAATTGCTATTTGCTTCTGATTAGGGTGAGCTTGAGCACTGTCAAGTGAAAAGACATTACGCCCGTACCAACAAGCGGAGTTCGTTCCCTTTGCAGATTGCTAAGCACCAGCAGTGAGAGCGCCTGATTCGCAGGATTAAGGAGCACAACAAGAATCGAGAAATGGGTGGTTCTCTGTGCATTCCTTTCGAGGATTCGGATCCTCTTCCACCGACATCTCCTAATGCCCACTACCACGTTTCACAGTCGAAGAAATTCTATATCAACATCACAAGATGGCTGGCAGACAACAATAACGATCCAGCATTGGAGGTGAGTTTTTCTACCCCTAACGTGTGTTACATTTTGGCTGAAATCACTTAGGATTTTCTTCCGACACTGCTGGACCATGTGCTTCGCCGATTGAACCCACAAGATGGCTCGAAAGAATACAGCAACGATCAGCACAATCAAGTCCTCTTCTCACGTAATCACTTATACCTCCACAAGTATCTATGCATCAACTTTATGACATACGATGCCCGGCGATCACAGGACTCTATCAACCCTCGCACCCATCCGGATATTATTACACTTGGCGAGACTGACAATTCAACTGACACTAGTTCACATCCGTTCTGCTATGCCCGTGTACTTGCAATCTTTCATGCAGAAGTGTTTCATCCAACACCAGGTGGAAGGTTCGGGGAAGGCGAATTTCGGCCAATGAACTTCTTATGGGTGTGCTGGTTCTCACACGATTCGAATTTTTCGGCCGGATTTTCCTCTCGACATCTACATCACCTATCCTTTCGACACGTTTATCCGTCCGACGAGTTTGGTTTCCTTGATCCAGATCAAGTTCTAAGAAGTGTTCATTTAATCCCAGCTTATTTGGACAGGCCCAGTGATCACCTTGGTAACACACTTGCATGTGAACCAATGGGAGAAAGGAAAGACTGGAAGTTCTATTATGTGAACATGTGAGTGAGCTTCTGGCTGTTTTGCTATGGTATGATATTGACAGTGGCCCGGGATTGATAGGTTTGTTGATTGTGATATGTTTATGCGGTTTCTTGGGGGTGGAGTCAGTCATCAGTCAGGCCCCTGTGCTGAATTTGAGTTGGTCGACGATTATTCGGATGACCGAGACCCAGGTTCAGATGCTGAAGAGAATGTGGATGACGATGACAGCTCGAGTTCTATGTCAATAACAGATGGCGAAGAGGAGGTAGAAGAGGAAGAGGATTTGGGTCCAGAAGATGGAGAGGATGGGCAATGGGTTGATGTGAACGTTATCAGCCCCGAAGCGATTGGTTATGGAACATACGACTGACAGTAGACAGCTTTATGGCTATATGATTAATCTTGATCCCTATTTGTTCTCATACAGGCTCATATTCGTTCAGATTACTGGGTACAGCAGTGAGTAATTCGCTTATGAATACTATGGAAGATGAATCTGATTGACATCTCCCGACGTGATATTCATGTTGATCCATTGATATAGGAGGATCCATTGATCTTACCGCTTTCGGGAACTCATGTCCCATATATGGTTGTTAGGAAAAATATAACTAGGTATGTATTACCCAAGTTCCTCGGCCATGTCTGTGTTCGTCAAGTGATAGGTAGGTTTGTTATTGCTGTAGTTACTCACCACTATTTGACTATGATGCAGTATTTCAACGCCATTGGCCCGCCTCCAAAAAAGGTATGCATCAAACGATGATCCCCGTCAGCAGCAATTTATACTGGACAGGTTCATCGAGCAAGAGGTGCGAAGGTGCACACCAGTGACAATAATGGCATTCGAGTGTTAATGTGGATGGCAAGGCCGGGATGTCGAGGCGTTGAGTTGTTGGCAGCATCACAATGCTCAGGCATTGCGTTGGCGGCGACACAATGCACACATTCAGGCGTCGAGTTGTCAGCTGCATCAGGACGCTCGGGCGTTGCGTCGGTGGCAGCGACGCGATGTGACGTTCAAGCGTTGAGTTGTTGGCAGCATCACGATGCGACGTTCAGGCTTTGAGTTGTCAAGAGCATTGCGATGCTCGGGCATTGCGTTGTTGGCAATGACGTTCAGATGTTGAGCTGTCAGCAGCACCACGACGCTTGAGTGTTTCCTTAATGGTGACGATGTGATGTCGTCACAATAAACTTTTTTTTTTCCAGATTTAGTCGATGACACAGCAATGGGAAAGCCCCTCAGCTGCTTCCTCCCAAACTGCCACCTCCCTTTTATTGCTCTCGCTAACGCTCGTGAAACATGAATTTCGAAGATCAAAAGCAAGTTACGGTGTATCTCGTGGGGACACTCAAAAAACGTACACTGAAACGGAATCGGGAGGTATGCCGGAATGTGGGACAAGCACTCAGAGATATTTGGCTGGCAGTGGTGGAGTATGGGAGGGAGAAAGGACTTAAAGGTCCTGTGGTTGTGCTTTTGACATGTGTGCCCATCCTTTTTCCTTGTTCTCCTCGTGTTTTTGTCTAAAAACGCTTTGCAGCGCTGTTGGTCACACCTCCAGAGGGGAACCATCATCCAACCCGCACCATTCGACTGTCTGGCTGTTTGACGTCAATCAAAAGGAATTTTGTACACTCCATGCTCCTCTGAAACCGGGCGATCCGGCTGGCCCACTGTATGGAATCAGTGGGAATTGGAAGAACGAAGATCTAACGAAGAGGAAGCGATTTTGCGTTGATCTCTCTTGGTAAGTAATTGGTCAAAAGGCCCATTTTTCGTATTCACTTTCGTTTCTTAGAAAATATACAGCGCTATACTACGATGATACTAGCGTTCGTCGTGTAGAGTAGTGTTAATCCAGGTTTTTTGAGCCGTAACTACTCCTGAGTACTGCTTCCTAAGATATGCGGTACGTATGTGCAGTTTAACCACATCTTGCGGCAGAATGCCAGCTCACAGGCGGCATGATGACTCGGTGTTCTCGACGGTGGTGAGGTTGTCGAAACGATGGGCAGAGGAGTATAATGTCGTCAAAGCGATGAGTGGACAATTGTAAGGCTGTCAAAAGGGTGAGTGGATGATGGTAAGATCGTCGAAAAGATGGGCGGATGATGGTAATGTAGTTGAAAGGATGGGCGGATGATGGTAAGGTCGTCAAGTGATGGGTGGATGACAGTATGGTTGTCGAAACGTTGGGCGGATGATGGTAATGTCATCGAAACAGTGGGCAGATCAGTGCAAGGTCGTCAAAAGGATGGGCGGGGGAGTGTAAGGTCGTTGAAAGGAGGGGCATACGAATGTGAAGTCATTGAAAGGACAGGCGGGTGAGCATAAGGCCGTCGAAATCATAGGTCTGTGTTGGCATGCTAAACACCAACATGTTGTCACCATCTCATGCATGCGTGATACTTTCTGCATCTTACAAAATCTACAAGTCAATAATGTCTTTTGGACGTTTTGCAGATGCACAAGACCCAACCATCCCAACACCATGAGTACACAATGAGGTAAAACCCTTACCTCACCAGTACTGCCAACTATTACCACCAATTGCTGCATCATCATCACATCAGCTGCTGCCACCCCCAGCCAATGTCACACTACCCTACATCAAAGAAGTACCATCTAGGGACATTGATGTCCCCATGCACAAATCTTCTCCAAGCAAAACCACAAGGTCAACCAAGCCAACCTTGAGCAGCATTACTCCATCAGAGTCCCTGTTTGAGGGACTCTCCTTTGGCTAGCCTATCCTAGTATGTCCACCTGGAAACCTCCTTCCAGAACCAACAGTCTGTCTTCACCACAAGTTTGTCCAGTACAGCCTAGATGACCCAGAAGAACAATTGTTGGGACTGGAGTATTCAAGTGACAACCATGATTTAGCAAAGAATCATTGCAAGAAAAACAAATCCAAGGCACCATTGTCCAATACTGATGACTGTGCCAACATATCAGACCTTATAGGCCATGGAGGGAGAATACCCAACTTTTGGGGACTCTGGGGCACAGAATCCAGCATTTGAGAATGTGACAACTTCATGCACAAAATGTTGTCACATGATGTCTATTACTACCAGTGAATAAACACAGTGTTTGCAGGTACAAATGCTTGACTCACTGCCAATGCCAAACTCCAAGGTAGGGAGTTCATCCATAACAACAAGAAGGGCACTGCCTACTACATTGCAGGCTGGGATCTATCCACAACCCTGAGACAAGTCATCCAGCTGTGGCAGTTCATGAATAACTGTCACACCAACATCCACAGCAGGTTTGAAGCATACTTCCTGCTTCAAGAACTATATAATATCACCACTGTGACCATTCCAGAGCATCACAATGATGCTATGGAGTTCATATTAAACCTTGAGGGTTACAACCCAAAATTCTTAGTGCCTGGAATGCAGGAGGAATACATCTCCAGGTTGGAGCCCATCTAGTGCACCATGCAAGACCACAGTGCCAGGAATGCCCTCAAGAGAAATGAGGGCAAAGGTCTACCAATGCCCTTCAGACCCCAACTTTTTGATATTGACCTATTAGGTCAATATATTTTGATCCATGGAAACCCAGACACCCACAATGCCTTCAATGGCATTGCTTTTGAGTGATGGAAACTCATACACCATTGCTGTATTTTCAGATATGGCTTGGGCTGTGCTCTGAGTCCTGACAACAAGAGCACCTCCCAAAGGTTCATGTGCCTGTTTGCTATACTGGTCACCACTCCACACTTGTATTATGAACTCATTGTGGCATACAACAGTCACATCTCCCCAGGATGTGCCTTTGCTCCACAGAATGGGCCCATATATTCAATATGGCCCCTAGAAATAAGTTCCTATGCCTTGCACAACTTGAGCCTCAATGATGTGGCTCATGTCCTCATTTGCAATGGTATACCCATCTCATGGGTAGACCACTCTTACCTCTTCAGGCTGTGGTGGATGAACCACACCTATTGTGGTGACTAATTACACCACTCACTGTAAAATTATTTCCTTTGTTAATGATGGACTCATAGTTGTACAGTCCAATTCATTTAACACTAATTGTCATCTTCTTTCACAGGTATACAAATCGTATGAATCATTTCTCCTCCACCTAGGGTTTACTCTTGAAAGAGATAAAACTGAGGTGTTCCACTTCTCCAATTGCCCATCCCATGATCCTAATCCCTCAGTAACCATCAATGACTCATTCACCATTCACCCTAAACCCTTCCTACACTACCTCAGCTTCTGGTTCAACAGATGCCTCACTTTCAAGGAACATGTCCAGTTTTATTCAACCAAGGCACTCTCCACCATCTGCTGCATGTGAATGCTTGGAAACTCCATCCATGGTCTCTCTCCAACCCACAAGAGACTCCTATATTGACCATGTGTGGTCCCTATAGCCACATATGGTTTTCATCTCTGGTTCAATTGCAATGCCAGATACTACAGACTAATCAAGTCCCTCCAACACATGCAAAGGCAGGCCACTCTCTGGATTACTGATGCATTCCACACTACACCCACAGGTGGGGTTGAAGCCATTGCAGGTCTCATCCCCATCCAACTTCACCTCTTCAAACTCACCAAACAGTGCTCTCTCCACTACTATACCTTACCCCCCTCTCACCCCCTCAAACTCCTCACCCATGATTTCAACCCTCTTGATGCACATCAAACCAAATAATGCTCCACAGTGTTTGACTTTGTCTCAGATGCCCAACTGGTTACAGACTGGTTCCAGTGCTTATATCCCTGCACTAAACCTGGCCAGTACCTGCTGGACTTGTTTAGCAACCAAATCAAATTCATTGAGTGTCCTAACCCTTCAAAAGAAGGCACTATGGCACTCCACCTTGCCAATGCCTCCCATGCCCAAGATCTCTCTTTCTCTTCTCCTGTCTCATTAATAGTTTCTTCCAATGGCTTGGTTTCTTCTATTCCCTCCCTTTCTACCACTTCTGCTTTCCTTGTCTTTAATTCTTCTTCTACAGACATTTTATTCTCTTCTGTTCACCCCTGTGGTGAAGTTCTCTCTTCTGACACTGAATCCTATGCTCTTTGTCTTGGTCTAACTAGTTCCATTTCTCTCACCTCCTCTCAAAATTTTTCCTCTATTGTAGCCTTCACAGACTCTATCAGCTCTGCTAAAAAACTATTCTCCTACAGCCCCCATAGCACTCATCAAGATACCATCACAGTTGCTCCTCTCCTTTGTCAATGGCTCTCATCCTCCTCCTCTAACTACATCTACTTCTGGTCAGTCCCATCAGCTGAAAAATGGTTGGTCCACTTCCAGGCACATCAGCTTGCCAAATCACTTCACATTCATAACAACAGATGCCAGCCCTTCTGCACTTCCATCAGTTTTGTCTGCAACCATTACACCCACAAGTGCCTCTTGTTATGGCACTCACTTATGGACAAACCAGCCCACAGCAGCCACTCCTAGCTCTGCCTTGTCAACCCAGCCAAGTAACCACCCACACCCAAGTATGCCAATGCATGCACTTCACATGCTACATCACTAATCACATGCCCATTGGCACTTTCAGATAGTGCTTTTTCCCAGGGTGTTACATCACTTCCTGCCCCTGCAGAGAAGTGCTAGAAACCTGGGATCATATCCTCAACAATTGTCCCTGCTTTTACTACCCAGTTAGAGCCTGTGATGGCTTCCACTGGCTCATCAACTTCCTTGACTGCAATCCAACAGCTTTTTCCTTTGCTGACCAACTTCAAGGACCCATCATGCAGGAGGAACATGCCACCTGCCATCTATCCAGGAGAGAGCAACTTGCTATTAATGGCATTCCAGATGTTCACTAGAAAGGGTTTCCCCCTTTTCCTTTTCCTTTTTCTTTCTCTCATTTCCTCTCACCACTCCCCCTCCACTGCATTTGATTAAGTTTGTCTTCCTTTCTTTCTCTCTCAGTATACTTGTAGTTGACTCTCACATTGTCTCTCATAGTCTTTTTCTCTTACTTTCTTTTTTCTTTTCTTTTCTTTTCTTTTCTTTTCTCTTAGTTTCAATCTTGGGACTGCTACCATGCACCTGTTTGTATTAGCTAGTCTAGTACAATAAATGTTGATTTAAAAAAAAAAAAGACTAATTACACCACAACTTGTATGATGAACATGATAATTGCTGGGTTAAATATCTTGACTGATACCATGAGCCCCTGGCAATCCCTGAGTGGGATGGATGGAGACATCCCACTCATGACAACATTAATCAATTCTTGTACTTTGAATACAAGAACATGAGACAAACCAAGGGAGAGCACTTTGTTCCCTGAGGATGGTTACCAGCAGGGGCCTTGCCCTTCTTCTGGCTCCTCCAGAACCATGAATACCCCCAACACCTTCTGGAACTACCCCCATCTCAACTGTGGTTGATTCACCCCCTTGCACTGACTATCACTGAGCTGGCACCTGCAGTCCTCAAAGAAGTAGCCTTTAATGTGGATACCCAAATGACAGAGGCCAATGCCTCTGTAACCACTCCCATCACTGCTGAAAACCACCCATCAGATGCAACTATGACTGAGGTCAAATGCCTCTGCCCTTGCATCCAACCTTCTGCCTATCACCTTCTTGGCTGAGGCCAATGCCTCTGCCCTATCCTCCCAGGGTCTCCTTGGCAAATCCTCCTCAATCACCTCTTCTCACTCACACTCATCCTTGTCACCTTCCTGAACAAGTCAACTCCAGCTTCTGCATTTTAGGCAAGGTGATCTAGCACTTTGTCATATCCTTTTCATTGGCAGAGCACTATACATGCTTTGCCCCCCAACCATCATCACAAGTAATCTTGTTACTTGTGCCTTAATTTCTTTGACTGTATCCTATGGTCTCAACAGGGGGTATATAAGGGCTGAGCCCTTACTGCCACAAATTTCTTCATTAATGTTATCTTGAGTCACTCATTAAATATTTATTGTTTGATTTCTTGTCTGTTTTTGACATTGATGGATTACTCAATCCATCAATTACACAATCCTTATAATCCTCATTGTCAACTGTCATTAGGACAGCTGACCTTATACCACCACATTGTAGTACACCTAATACATTGGGCTTATTGTACTTTGGTGTAAATGTAAGGTTGTGAGCTCTAAGTGAGTCCCTGTAGGCTTACACATCATTAAACACAAGTGGAGACTTAACTCAGATCATTCCCCATTCTCACACACATCTCTCTTATCACCCTTGCTAATCCCATTATCACACACTTTTCTATTCCCAAAAACTCTGAGGAGGAGGTGCTATTCCTTTATAAGACCACTATTAGGCTGCATCAGATCCCAGCTACATTCAACAGCATAGACAACATCTCATCTTATGCTGATTCAATGATAAAAATTATTAATGAAGAATTGCATGTAAATGCAAAAATAGTTAAGATCTGCAATAGATCCAAGCCATGGTAGAATTAAGAATGCAGCAGAGCACTGAAAGCATTTCAGAATTGCAAGTCCAAAGCCACATGGTCAACTTTCTGGCATGCCACACATCTAGCCAAGCATGCTTTTTTCAACACTGAAATCTTGCAAGAGAATAGGTACTCCTGGGACCTTATGTCCTGGTCAGCAAATGCAATCTACCTCCATCACAATCCATCACATTTAATGTCAAAAGTTGTGACAAACTTGATAATCTCTAAAATGCTCTTGGTGCTTCCTACAACTCAGTATCTCAACAGAAAGTAGACCTATCTTCAGCCAACCACATCCCTCTCCAAAAGGAGTGTCAATGGTCACCTTTTCCTGCACAAGAACTTATTGACACCCTCAAACCTTGTGTCAACTCATCTGCTCTGGGTTCTAATCACCTCTTATAGGCTCATGTTAAACACTTGACATTGGATGATGAATTCAAAAGAACTTTATCATCTTCACTTCCAAATGTGTGGAATTTTCAATATGGCCTAAATACTTCAAGGAATTGACATCAGTTACCATCCTAAAATTAAACAAGCCTCATTGTTCCACCCTAAAGATGTTCTATTCTATTGTCCTTCTCAATACCCTAGAAAAACTTACTGAAAAGATGATTTCCAATCACATGCAGTTCAAAGCTGCTCAACACTCACTTCTCCACCCTCTCCAGCTCAGTAGCATCATCCAATGCTCTATGGAAGACACAGGAGTATATGTCTTTTTTTAAAAAAAATCCACATTTATTGCAATAGACTAGCTACTACAAATAGGTGCATGATAGCAGTCCCAAGAACCAAAACTAATGGAAGAGGAGAGAGAGGAAAAGAAATGAAGCAAAAGTGAATATAAAGAGGTGTAGGAGCAGAAGAGCTATGTCACAAGGCAAGAGAAAAATGAAAATATCCTTTTAGTGAACATCTGGAACTCTATTTCTTGCAAGTTGCTCCCTCCAAGTGAGGCAGTATGTACTGACCTCCTCCCTGGTGATGGGTCCTTGGATTTGGTCAGCAAATGAAAAAGCTACCAGGTTTTTACATAGAAAATCCATGATCCAATAAAGTGGGGTAATGGAACTCCAGGCAATGGTCTAAGATGTGATTGTGAGTCTCAAGTGCCTCACTGCATGGACATGAGGTGATGTAGCACCCTAGAAAGAAGCACTGTCTAAAGGCACTGAGAGGTACATGGTTAGTGACACAATGAGTGAAGCAAGCACATAAGTTTGGATTGTGGCCAAGATTTGAAGCTAGCCAGGTGCTGCCTTTGGCATATTTGGGCTCAAGGAGTTGGCTGGCTGGGTTTTTGGTGGATAGCCAATTCTGACCATGATAGGAGGGGTCATTCATGTAATCTCTCCAGAGGGAGACATCTGGTAGTATAATAGTTGTAAACAAACCCTATGGATGCATGTAAAGGTTGGTACCTATTGTTGTAGAGGCAGAGAGATTTAGTAAGATTGTGTACTTGGTGGTGGGCTAGCCATTTAGCTAATGAGGGGATGGACTAGAATTGAATATTATAGAGAGGAGAGGATGACAGCCATTGATGGAGGAGAGTGCAACTGCAATGGAGTCAGGATGAGCACTGTGAGGAATATAAGTAAGGAGTTTTTTGGTGGAGGAAATAGAGTCAGTGAAAAAGATGATAGAAGATGTATTCTATTGAGATGTAGCTAAGGAGATAAGAGAGAAGAGACCTAAGCAAATAGCATATGACTCAGCATTAGAAGAAGTAACCTCCCCACAGGGACAGACTGCAGAAGAAAGAATGCCTGAAGAAGAATTAAAGAAAGGAGTATATGCCACTCACTTAGTTCAGTCTGGGTGGAAATGGAACCTTAAAACAAGTGTTCTCACTTTTGATGTTGCTTGATTTTTCCCTTCTATAAATCATTCCTTTTTATGTAACATTCTCAAAAGACATGGTTTTCTGTCTAATTTAGTCTCCTTCTTTTCTGACTATTTAAACAGCCATCATACCACTTATGCTTAGAACAATAATTTGTCTCTGTCTTTTCCAGCTTCTATAGGTGTAGGTCAAGGATCTGCACTTTCCCCCATTCTTACTGCCTTTTTTCTTTCTCCACTTCTATACAATTCTTGAATGATGCCAATTGTAAATTGATTTCTTTTGTTGACAATAGACTTCTACTAGTACAATTGGACTCATTTCATACTAACTGTAAAATCCTCTTGCAAGTCTACTCTGACCATGAGAAACTCCTGACCTCCCTAGGCCTCTATCTTGAACATGATAAAACCAAGGCCTTTCATTTCTCCAACTGTCCCTCTATGGCATCTGACCCTGCTGTTCATATTACTATCAATAGGGAAATCAAACATATCCATCCCAAATGATTCCTTTGATATCTCAGCTTCTAGTTTGATTGAGCTCTCACCTTCAAAGAGCATATTTGCCTATATTCCATCAAAGCACTCTCCACTGTCAAATGTATGCACCTCCTCTGCAACACTGTCTGCAGACTCTCTCCACTTCATAAAAGACTCTTATACAGATTGTGCACTGTCCCTATCACCATCTATGGATTCCACCTATGGTATAATCAAAATGGTCAATACCAAGGACTACTCAAATCTCTGCAATGAATGCAAAGAAAAGTGGCTTTATGGATTACTGGAGCCTTTCACACCACCCCATCCAGAGGAATTGAAGCAATTGCTGGGCTAATCCCCATCCACTTACATCTCTCCAAACTTGCAAAGAGATTTTCCTTCTGCCATCACACCATACCCACCTATGCCCCTAAAACCCTCACCCAAGATGTTAACACCCTTGATGCATGTCAAACCAAAGTCAGGCCCACAGCACTTTGTGTCCAATGCTCAACTTATCTCCAATTGCTTTCAACAACTACATCCCTGTGCCAAGCCAGGTCAGTATTTAACAGACCTATACAGCATCCAAATTAACTTCCATGAGTGTCCTAACCCTTTGAAAGATAATGCCATGGCACTCCACCTTGCCAACACTTCTTGTACTCATGATTTAGCCTTTTCCTCTTCTGTATCACTAGTTGCTGCTTCTGATGCTTCCATTCCAAAAGACTCTTCACTTTCTGCTACTTCTTCATTCATTGTCTTTAACCCTTCTTCAGACACTCTTTCTTCTGCAGTCTGTCCCTGTGAGGAGGTCTTGTCCTCTAATGCAGAATCTTATGTAATTTGTTTAGGTCTTTCCTCTTCCATTTCTTTGGCCATAACTCAAAGCATTTCCTCCATAATATTCTTCATGGACTCTATTGCTTTGGCTAAAAGACTCTTCATATACACCCCTCACAGTGCTTATACTGACTCCATTGCAGTCACTCTGCTTCACATACACCCCTCACAGTGCTTATACTGACTCCATTGTAGTCACTCTGCTCCTTCAACAATGGTTTGCAGCATCTCATCTCCACAATCTCCATTTCTGGTCCATTCCTTCATCAGCTAAATAGTTGGTCCACTGTCAGGCACATAACCTTATTATGTCTCTTTGTCTTTGTAACAACAAGCACCACCCCCTTTACACTTCTCTGGGCTTTGTTCACAACCATCACACCACCAAACACCTTTCTCTTTGGAAAGAGCACATGAACATTGCCAAATACTGAGGCTACAACTGGCTTCCCACTAAAAAGCCCATGGGCCAACCTCTTGAGCCCAAATATACCAAAGGTGGTACTTGGCTATCCCCCAGCCTTGGTCAAGATTCCAATTTGTGTGCATGATTCACTCATTGCATTACCAACCAGATGCCTATAGACTCTTTTAGACAGTGCTTCTTCCCAGGGTACTACATCACCTCATGCCCATGTAGTGAGGTGCTTGAGACTCACAAACACATACTTGACCAATGCCTGGAGTTCATCTATCCCACTGGTGATTGATCCAACTTCTACTGGATCATTGATTTCCTATGTGAAAACCTGGCAGCCTTCTCTTTTGTCAACCAAATTCAAGGACCTATCACTTGAGAGGAGCACAATACATGATGCCTCACTTGGAGAGAATGATCAGCTATAAACAGAGTTCCAGATGTTCATTAGAGGGACTTTCTATATATTCTGCTTTGCCTTATAGCTAGCTCCATCTTTCCTCCATCTCTTCTACTACTTTCTCTTTTCTTTTTCTTTTTCCTTTTCTTTCTTCATTTAGTTCAGCTCTTGGGACTGCTATTGCACACCTGTTTGTAGTAGCTAGTCTATTGCAATAAAAGTGGATTTTTTTTAAAAAAAAAGACAGATACAAGTACAGGTTGGTTCCTTATCCTTGGCTGCTTGCATGACTGAATACCTGCAATCTTGGCTAGATTCCCTGGTCTTCTGTTCAAGTCAGCCCAAATTGGTATTCCAATTACCCTCTTGTCTGCATGTTACCAAATTGTTGATTATTCCTTCCTCCAGGCAAATGACTGTCTCCTTGCATTGCACTTGCATGTGTAGCAATGGCAGTGGCATTACTGCTAGAATAATGGTACATATTACAATGTGCAAGAACTATCTATGACACAAGTACACATAGAAGACCTCATGAAAGAGCAACAAACTCTACAGTCCATCATCTTCTAACTTATGTTTGTCTCTGCCTGCCACCCATTTCCTCATCATCACTGTGCTGCTCGTTGTACAATGTTGATGATGATCTCTGCACTGTCCATTCAACAATGGAAGTACCATCTTGGAATTTGGCTTTGAAGAGTGTGTTAGCATTGGTGAACAACCCCTCCTTAAGGGACACAATGATGAATGGAGTACTGTGCTCAGAAAGCTAGCAAAAAGCAGATGGGGGTACATAGATGTCATTTGTTTATGATGTTAACAGTCATGAATTAATATTTAACATATGGTCATGAAGTGGCGACCTTGGTGCACAGTGGAGCCAGACAATTGGAGCATCAGCTTGGACGAACTCCTTGTCTGTACTGGTTATCAAAAAGTCCCTAATATCCCAGCATGACTTGAGAGATATGCCGACCATGACGTCGTGACATAATTCTATGGATATCCCTGGGATATCCTTACGAATTGAGCGTGTACGAGACCATCCGACTCATTCCGTCTGCGTGATTGTAAGAAAGGTACTTTAGAACTATACGATATCACATAGCATGCTCTCACACATGAAACGGAAAAGGCAATGACCCATGTAACTACTAACAAACACCAGAGGGCCACCCACTTCTTTGACGGAAGAACTCCGATACAAGAAGTCTACTACCAGAAGAAAGACGAGGAGTAGCGGGATCCTGTTAAGCCATCGAGGAAACAAGCTGCTGGGTCTTCAGAGCTCGCGCCAGCTCGTAAACGGCATTCGGTTCGGTCATTTCTTTGATATCTTCACGATCCCGGAAATTTTCCTTCAGGTGTTCCGCAGCACCAGACATATGCGCAATCCGGGTACAGACTGCATGAAGGGCAAGAAGATGGGGGTGGGGGGCAGGCACTTCTGTGGTATCATTGAATTGGATTCTTTTCCGAATA
>JAEUWR010000604.1:0-12000 GCA_018524895.1 Podaxis sp. C-F-101400 | reverse complement strand
GTGAGGGTGAGCTGTGAGGCAAACTTTCACATTTTCAAACTCCTGAAACGTTGTCAAACTCCCGATCAATGATAGTAACTAATGTACTCTACAACCAAATATGTCCTGTCTCGGCTCATTCATAAAGTTCAATTTATTCTTCCTCGATTTCCAAGCAGGGTTGGATTCTCGGTCGTAATTGAAGATCGGCCCGCTTTACCTTGAAACTTCAGTCACTCGGATCATCTCTTCGAAGAGCAAATAAACTAAAAACCAGATGACCCACAGTCATGTATGGGGAGAAAATATTCTGGTTGCTCGAAGGATATATAATGTTGCCTTGATGAACTGAGTGAGAGGCTTGTTTAGTATGCAGCGACGAGGAAGTTGAAGGTCCTAACGTAAAGCAGCGGCGACCTTCTATGTATCGTGTACAATGTACTCGCGACGGAGTCAGGGAATGCTTGGGAGGGGAAAACTCCATGATACACAACAAGTGTGACGGAGAAAACAGGCGTAAAGATGCATTTGACTCAAAAAGGTAACAGTGCACAACTTTCATGCCACTACGAGCATTGCCCTCACCCGAATACCTGCTCATGGAAAACCGAATGTATGTGGGCCTTTGACTGAATATAGGGAAAGGCGGGCCGACTCAAGGGGTGTTTCAGCTCACCCTTTTTCCGTGAAATTCTCGAACTCGAATTAGGGAAATATTAGGCTTGCTCCACTGTATCAATTCTCCTCTCCTTTTCGGCAACTCCACTGTTCACCCAACCTCTGCGACGGCGTTCTTGTCCCTTAGAACCATTCTAATGCACAGTATTCAAAATTCTGCTCGATCTCTTTTCGAAGCGTCCCCATTCTTGCGTAAGCCCTTTTGCTGATATTTTATTGATTTTATCTTTTAGTATCCTGAGAGGGTCTGGAATCCAAAGTTAGATGAGCTAATGGGCTGTCCGAACGCTGACTTGTTAAATTTGCGCGAGCGAGCTCCACTATTCCACGTCTTCTGCGGACCTAATCTCGTGAAGCGATGAGATGGTGCACTGTAGTGCAGTGCATCCGCCTCCTCCTCCCCCACTCAAAGGAAAAAAGAGGAAGAAAGAAAAAGACTGAGTGCCAAGTACTGATTATGCAAATCCAGTCAGCAGCGGTATGCTCTATTCCTCTCGCTGTCCAAGGCGAGCGGGCAATTGACTTCTCAACCTGCTTGTGTGCCTGTTTCCTTCCGTAAATTCCCCGTTAACAACGCCTTCGACTTGGTGGATTTTCTCTATCTTCTCCCTCGGTCTGATAAGCTCCAGGTAGATATTTGTTTGCTATCCTTCACCAGGTCGACTGTTATTGGTATCGTCGGGTTATATGGGTCCAACGCGCGGGAGAAGGGTTATCGCGTGGACACGTAAGTATGCATACTCGATCAGTGTACATGATCAGTACTTACCATATAAATAGCTGATGATAAGTAGAAAAACACAGGCGTCGTAATACACTGTCATCTTCCCTTCAGCTAATAAGCCGCTCCCCCATACATAAATCCCTAAAACGCTGGGCAATTCATCATGGAGATGCCGCCGGTATTCCAGCTTGGAACCTGGCAATTAGACACAAGCGACAAATTCATTAAGGCAGACTGACAGCTTCGACTCTTTGACGAACATTCCTGCACACCCGGAGAGAACAAAATTCTGATGCAAGCTGTCATGTTGACCGTAAAAATTGTGTCATGTTGATCCCAGCCCTGTTGGTTGGAGGTGTGGAACGGGGATGGGAACTATAGTCTTCGTTTCATGCCGGGTGGTTACATTGATACATCGTCTCGTCTTGATATAACATGCCGTAAGGGTACTTGGATCTAGTTGCCCCTGCAACTGATTGCGCCAGAAGAAGCGATCAGTTACGTATCAAGTGATATTTCAGCGGCAATAGGAAGTGGAATGCTTCCTCAGGTCATAGTATCTGCTGACCGACTTTCTGATAGGGGCAAACTGGAATGTCTGTCTATACCTGGTAGTAATATGATCTCTCCTCCCGATTCTTGTACTTGTGTCAAGTGCGTGGAAAAAAACAAGTTCCTTGAACGTACTGTGGTGCAGGGAGATCCGGGACACTAAGTAATTGAGTACAAACTTGGCGATGCGACTCTGGAGGCGTATTAACCAGCTCTTCAAACTAATGGAAGGTGTGTCTAAGATTATAGAACTACGTCCACCCCAATTTCCCTGTTATAGGACAAAAGGACATGGTGTGTTTTTTTTTTTGAACCCGGAATTCGCCCGGACCTTGGAGTCAAATTTCTCAGTCTTCTGACTGCTTCCGTGCTCGTAGCGTCGATCACCAACAAGTAGTTGACTTTCTCGGCTGATGGTCTTTCCCTGTCTTTTCCCCGCGGATTGTTACCGCGGTGGCCCACATATCGAATCGGTCTTGGATCGGCCATAAGTAGCCCTCCCCATAATTGTTATTGTCGAGAAGCTGTGTGATGTGACCAGTGAGCTCTGAGCGTGTATTACTCGATCTTTGCAAGGGATCGATAATTAGCTAATGTTCCTTGCTTACAGGCGGCGAGCAAGTCCTCGTATGCACTTAACTGTAGACGAACAAGAGCTTGAAAGACAGAAGTCCCATCCGAGAGCACGTCGCCTTGATAGAGATCATCCCGAGACCATCCCATAGGATGCACACGAGTGCTGCTTCCAGTTCTCTTGATCCTGAGGCGTAGAGTTACGACGGGACCCAGTTTTATCGGTACACAAGGGATATCAGGTGCGCTGGTTACTGTGGGAGACGGAATATTTGCCTTGTACCCTTTTAGTCCCCTCAGTTCTGATGTTGTACCTAGGATGGTCGTTCCAAGGCCATAGCCCACGGCGGCTCGCTGGTACTCGAAGCTTATGGGGCGAAGGCATATTCCGAGAAGTTGCGCTTTGGTGAAAATGATAGCCTTCTAATAGATTCGACATTTCCACAATAGGTTGTCTCCTCGACCTATTTCCGACTCACGAAGCCGCATGTCCTTATACACGGAGGGACCCACTGATGCTTGTATGTATGAAAAGATGACTGACCCTGTTATCCTTCCGCGTGGAGCCAGCCCTGAGCACCAAGAGTCCAAGACGGGGTTTATGGAATAAATATTACTTCCCTCGGCAAGGGGCCCGTATCCAGAGCTTTTACACCACGTTTCTCGGTAATGCCTTCATTAGCCAAATTCCTCAACTGTCCAAAGAGCGCCGAGGATATCAATCTAGAATGAGTATCTGAAGAGCAAGGAATGAATAATTTTTCCGAATTGTTGCCTTTTGAAGATCGTGTGGGGATGAATGATTAGTGTGGGACGCCTCGCGGGTGCGCCCACATTCGCATACAAGTTAAATACAGACAACAGGACTTACCGCTCAGCCATCTTTTGTTGTAACCTTCATCAGGACCTCACTTCCTCACAACTTGCCTTCCCAAAGACTCAATAGTCCCTCTCTGTCTGCGCTGTTTTCCTATCATGAATTCCAACTATTTCATGGAGTACATCAAAGAGGACATGTGTCATGGAGCTGACATCTCCGTGACAGATATCGCCGACGATGGGGATCCCCTGCATAACTTGTATGTGCCATCCGTGCGGTACGACTCCGTAGCCTGACGCTTTCATGTTAGATATTCCCCGCGTCCACCTGTCGTTGATGTCGATGTCGACGTACTTCTACTCCTCACTAGAGCAGAGATACAGACCATCGAACGTCCGATCAAAAACCAGTGGAATCAACTTCAATGGCGCAGTTGCGGACCGGAGACCGAAGAGCATTCCAACGAATCGGATTATCAAGAGAAATTGGAAGATTGGTTTCGAGCCAGTACTCCTTCCGAGGCGAGCTTGAGTACGAACACAGATTCAGACGTGGACGGGCTGTCGCTGGACTCTTGTGGGGCAGTACCCGCTATTGCTGGCCCTATCGAAACTGCACCGCTGGCATGTCAAACCCAACACACCACCTCTTCTCACCCAAAAGAAACTCTTCCGGCCCAATCGCCATCCACCGAATCCCGGTCTGTACATTCCGGTAGCGATCTTCATAGGAAAGCACCATCCAGGAAGCGGTCTCAATCGGCTAGCGATGGCCAAAATTCTACTCCCACATCACGGCCAGCTACGGAGTTGGTTTCTAACGGCGTCACCAGCACCAATGGTTCCCGCTCTTACGGAAGGTCTTCATCTGAGGACGAATTCCAACCATCCAAGAAGAAGCGGCGATCGATAGTTTCACCATCTCTTCCCGATGCCGCTACAGCTCAAACCTTACCCCTGGCCCTACCCGCTCCTCGCAGGACTAGTAGACGACTGCTTCGTGGGAGAGTGTTTCTTGCCGCTGAGTCCGAACCACCTAGGAATGACCAAGCCGTGGCGTCACGGCATTCGTCAGAGGTACCACTGTCGAACCTCCCGTTGATTGCATCGGATCCTCAACGATCAGACGGACTCGTCCATCTCGATGAACCTCTTCTCAGGAGTCAGTCGGAGTCTTCATTACCTGGATTGCCTACGGATACTACGGCTGGTCGGACTCTCCGCATAACGGCGGACCATAAGAGCCAACGGAGGCTCACCAAGTCCACCACGTCTGATCCGCCCGGGGTTCTTTCTTCTTGTACTGTACGGACCGGAGGACCAGTTTCTCGGAACACTGTTGAAGGTCGCCTGAGGCCCCGGAAGAAACCAATTCAGGTGGAGTGTTCGTCACCCAAATCTACGAGTCATCAAGTTCAAGAGCATCGACGTGGCCAGTCAGACTTGGAAGACCCGGATAACCAAAAACTCGAAGCCAAACTAATGGAATGGGGATTCGTGAGAAGAGATAAGGTCTTGTACTGTCCATGCAATCAAACGTTTTCAAGACGATGGGATGCCGGAAGACACTGGCTGAATGCATCAATCCATAAAGCAGAACGACAGAAGCTTGGAGATTTCAGCGACTCCGTCAAGTACCGATGTGCGGGATGTGACGAGGTGTTGTCCAGGAAAGACTCGCTTCAGAGACATATGGCGAAGTGCGGTCTGCGAAGGAAACGTCGGTATAGAGGTGGCTGGGATCCAAACGCGGTTCGCTCCGCTTAGGGGACGGGAAAGACCCTCAAGAACGGTGAGGAGGTTTTTTTTCTGGTCTGATTGAGTATTGACTGGAATATAGGATCATATTGTCCTCGAAATGGAACCATTTGTCCGTTTCGTTTGGTGGATACGGGGCATAGGGACTCGGTCACTGTGCCTTTCAAGTTGCTGCGTGTGCTTTGGTGAACGTTTGCAGGGAAGGTTCTTCAATCGTATCTTTTGCTCCTTATACCACAATATACCCAGAATCCGTTTCTCAATCGTGATGGAGAGGTGTTATAGGAGTCAAGAGAGGTCAAAGAATGGAGCTTGAAGATGAGATTCTAATCCGTAATGTTTTAATATTCCTTCATCTTCCACCGGGCGTGGGAACTCTGGGTCCGTGCGCTAAAATCTCAGAAAGCCCTTTATACGACGGTGTGCTTTCAGTTTACTCCGTAGAGAGAGTAAAGGGACCATCGACCTCGTGCTCATTAACATACCCTAATTAGAGTGTATGCGGAGCCTTGTTTTCAGCGAGTTTTTCAAGTGAGACGAAACTGATTTGCTCCACATCCGCAATCTCGCTGAAAACGTTTAGCATATACAGTCTGTTGCATCCGGAATGCTCTGCTTCTCTTGCACCGGGTCTTAATGCATAAAGGGTCGCTGCGCATGAGCAGAGATACAACCAACACACTCTGTTGACTACTTTCTGATCGCTTTCATCCAACTGTTGACAGTTCTCGTTCCTTTGTTGCCCAATCGCGAGATACCTATGCCGTAAATAAGGTGTTATGAAATTGTTGCCGCAACGCTTTAGTACTCTGGGGAAGAGGGCTAAAAATGTAGCAGAGATTCAAAGCTGAGCCAAGGCACAATTATAGTAAACAAGTATTGGATTTTGCGCGACGGCCGAAATACTCATCCAACGAAACTCATCGTAACTGACATAACCGAAGTACTGGTCGCTCCTCCGCCATATCTAGGGCTAATACTCATTTGCTCCAAACTCTCTCCGAGTCCACCAGTAGTGTCATCCCCTCCATTCTTACCTTCCCCTTTATTGCGTCCCTTTCTCCTCGGACTTGGTGCGTGCGCCTTCCCTGGTGGGATTGCAAGACACCGGTCCCCCTCCGGTGACGAACTCCGAGCACCACTATGCCCGTAGTTCGTTTCCTCATAGTCTTCATCGGGCTCTTCATCGGACTCCTCATCATCCGATTCACCGTCAATAGCCACACTCGACCACTCCCGGTATACATCCCGAATGAACACCGAAGATCTGGGAAGGCGATATGGATCGAATGGGAAAAACGTATTAAGCTCTGCCGTTACGCCTCCCGAATCGGGTTTATTCAGAACGTAAGCTGTTGTTGATGAAGTTGATGCAGGCTGATTAGGCGCCGACGATGTTGAATTTGAGTTGGTGGCATTCGGGGTGGAGGTATATTCCAGACGTTTGTTGGATTCGAGGATTGTGTAACAGTAGATGAAATCTGTTGCTTGTGCGACGCGGGCAAATTGCATGACGACATTGAATGAACATACCTGGATATATGCATGCGTAAGTATGTGTGGTCAATCGGGAAGATATACGGAAATTGATCCCCGGAGTGAAACACGTACCCTCAGGGGATTGAGTACACTGTTCACTACTCTCTGCAATATCCCCAGCTCGGGCATCCACTTCCTTGCTTTGCTGCCGACACCACTTTCAGCCTGGGTAATGGCCCCACTTGGGTATGCAGCACTCTCCCCTCCTTCATCCTCCCCAATATCCAAAAGGTCTCTCCAACGGAAACAAAAGATCAAAAACACTGCCTGAGCAACGGCATAAAACACTGTGTGCTGTGGTCCACCAACAACCACGGAAGCAGAATATGTCCGTATTGATTCTTCCACTTCGTCCAGATGAGCCCTCAAAAATTCACAGAGGACCGCCACGACTCTCCTGGCTCCCTCCGCGTCTATAAAAACAGCACGGCTGACAAAAGAGCCGATGTACGATGCCGCTGCTGCTCGGGTGATGGTGCTCCCACCTGCATTGGGGGCCTCGCTGCGAGAGCCATCTTCCTCGTTAAAAGGCTCACCAGGGGGTTGGGCGGTTGCAGGAGACGACCCTAATAAAGCGCGTTCAACAAGCATGCCTTGGAAGACGTCGGCGAATTCTGGGTCAAGGGAAGTAAACCAGAATATCAGGAATTGTGTGTATCGTGACTTGAAGGTTCGCAAGATGGTCCGGTCAAAAATGGAGAGGAGGGCGTTGAATTGTGTTCGCATGGTATTGGTAAGGTTTTGTGGTGAGGTGGGGATCGAGGGCGTGGTAGAGTGCGTTGGGCGTGATTCGAGGGCGGGCACATATTTGGACATTTCGCTCAGGAATGCAGGAGTAGAGGATGGTGTGGCTGGCGAGGCAAGGGGAGAATCAGAGGATAAGGGGGGTAGAGGAGGGAGAGGAAGTAGTTCAGGCGGCGATGGTGGTCCTGAGGCCCTGTTGGGCTCCGTCGTCTCGGATACAGGGTTTGTCAATGCAGCGGTGTGCGTCCGTTTGAAGTGTTCGAAAACGAGCATCAATATTGAATCAAGCTTCTTCACCATGTCTTGTATATGCTTCACGTTCGTAGCCACTTCTAGAGGGGCCTCATCGTCGAGACCCCCCGCATCAGAGGATAAATCACTAAATTCATCACCCATTTCATCCTCATCCTCATCATCAATATCAGACAAATCAGATGACTCTGGATCTTCTTCGCCTAGTACCACGTCAAAGGGATCAATTTCAAAGAGTGGCTGTTCTTCCAGAGATTCTTCTTCTTCAAGTTCCTCCAGTTCCACCTGAATTTCAACCTACAGAGACGTGCTTGTTTCAGTTGATAATGCTTCATAAATGGAAGGACATACATCAATCTGGATGGCTCTATCCACAATGGTTGCCAAGATTTTCTCAGAGAGTTCTGGACAATATGATGACACCCTGAGGAGGTTGCGGATATAGGTGGATTGTGTCATCTGATTTTGCCTCTTGTGCGGAAAATGACGAACGAGGAGTGGTTGAAGGGTAGAGGGAAGTGTTGGGATGAGGGATAGAAGATGCTGCAGGAGATAATGGAGTCGGTCGTAAATCACACGACGAGTGATTGGACTGGCCGAGCTCTCTGGGAAAGCTTGAGATAAGGTTTGTAGTCCAGATTCTGGGGCACAGGTAAAAGGGATAAAGGGAAAGAGTTTTCATGAGATATGCGCCCACAAGTGAGGAGCAAGGACGCACGATAAGTGAAACCCTGAGCAATTTTGCCCAAAACTAAAGATAGATATTCCGGCCTGGCAGAAAGCAACATCCCAATGAAAACGGTATAAGATTTGACTGTAGCAGAATCTAGAGTTGTCCATGGCGTATTGATGACAGCTTCGACGAGGCCCGAATGGGTACGCTCGAGGCGAGAGACGACATGGGTAAGGGCAAGGATCCATGTTCGCAAAGAGGTTGACACATCGGTTGAGGAGGGATCAGAACGGCGTTTGGGATTGAATTGGTTTACGAGTTCATCAAATGGTTCGGAATTCCCCTGTATTGAAGGAGACAGTCAGCAGATATAGAAAGGTTCCCGGACTCCTTCGCACATTCAATTTTTGTTGGAGGGCGTTGTTGACAAATGCAAGATACATGTCCTTGCGATAGTTCTCATTTTGCTTGACACGAGAGTTGGTGGCAATAGGTCTTCGGACAAGGAGGGCGGAGGTTGCAGCAGATGGCCTGGATCCCGATTTCTTCTTGGTAGCTGATGTCGAGGGTGGCGGCACGGAAGAAAATGTTTCAAGGGTGGGTTTGTGCATCACTTCGGAGGCGAAACGCGAGGCCGGGGGAGGACCAGACTTTGGACCGCGCTGATTGAACTGGTTGAGACGTGAATGCGGGTCCATTCTGCCTCGGTGTTGTTAATGAGCAGAGTAATAATGACCGCCTGTGAGTCCATATTTTTTGATCCCATTATGTAAGCAAATCATGTCATTGAAGCACACTCGCCTTTAAGTATGGGCACTGCTGTTGCGACATGAGCGGTGGATCATGGAATAGATACCCTAAAAAAATAACAGACGTCGAAATAATCATGATTTGGACCCCCCCCTACCCGAGTCCAAACTTTGGAAGAGATCCAGGGCCTACCACAAGAGTGCTTACGTAATCGCATCACATTGAGAGCAGCAACCTTGAACGCTCTCAACCAGCTCCGAAAAACGCCATGTCAGTCAACACTGCTTTCTCGTCAGCCCATAGGCTCTATGTCAAGTCACTTTACAAGCGATACCTTACCAATGCTCTAGACTGGTCTATTAACAGGCCGCTATGGCGAGAGCAGGCCTTGACGATTCGGGCAGAGTTCGAGAAGAACCGGTACGGTCACTACCTAGGTCTTTTGTCACCTGCATAACTTATTTCTCTGTCCTGTACGTCTCTCACAACGGAAAACACACAGTGATGTGACAGATCCTCGGGCTTTGGCTGAAATCTTGGAAAAGGCGGAGAGGGACTTGGCTGCAAAGAGGCATCCAGACCCATATATTGGTGAGTCCTTGTACCTGTGCTCTTGCTCCCAATTGCTTCTCTTACGCGTGAACCGGACCAGCTCCCGCTTTCCCCGGAGGTACCAAGTGGTGTGTACTCACTCACATAGAGTCTAACATCATATATGCTAACTTGTTCCAACAGGGAACGCAACACTCCTGTGCGTGTCGTCTTGCCTCGCCTAGTGTTATACGTTTGTTCATCCGAATCTTGGACAGCCCGACATGAGGCCTCCCTACGACCACGAAGCTGCTGGCAACCACCACTAAAACAAGGGATAGTCGTAATGCATTACTTTGGTGGTAGATGGATGCGTATAGACGAGGGTGATCGCGAAATGGACAAAATATTCTCTGAAGTGCCATGCGTGATACCTAAGGAGCCACACGCGTACAGCTGGCCCCATGCTCAAGAACACCTAGCGTATACCACCCGGTGTTTGTTTGATTACTCATGGACCCAAGGTCTATTGTCAGGTCGAAGCATACAAATTGCTCAAGTAACACATGTACTCTGACACGGTCTCCCTGTTTGGACTCTTTGGTGCCGGAGTAGTGGTATCTGTAATTGGCATCTATGCTAGCAGTCAGCAGTCCGTTATGACCCATGACGCGGCCGCCTCACGCTAATTCTCCGCAACATCTCCTCCGCATCCTTCCGCAGGAACTCGAATAGCCTCCTCCGTTGCGCATCCTGTTGTATATCCGCATCGCTCTTCGGCTTCTGGCGGGGCTTGCAATAAATCTCCAAATCTTCACCGACCGGCAGCTGGTTTGGTCTTTGGCCACGTCACATATGGGTTAGCAATTCCTACGGGTTCACTTCGGGCATGCATACCTCTTGATTAGGACGCGCTTGTTAATCGTAACGAACGAGGCATATGCGGGCCCTAACTTTGGTTTCTTGGGTTTGAGAAAAATCCGTCTGGGATAGGTCTCCATCGCGCTATGGGAAACAGCAGGGAACGAGAGATTAGATAAAAGAGCGTATGGCACTAGGGTACAAAAAGATATGGTGGAAAGACAAGGAAGATGGCTAACGCAGGTTAAGAAGGCCTCTGTCATTGTGCAATCCGATCCATGACCGACGTCACCGAGCGTGCCTTCCCCAAATAGGAACTCGAAATAAGTGGGTCCATGTTTACTTCGGGACCGCCAATCCCATGACGGCAACGCAGCACCGAGCTGCGCGTCTCGGCCGCTCTTTGTTGCTAGCATGACCTGCGAAGCAAGGTCATTCATTACTTGCCTGTTGCTCATCTCTCAAGGACGTTGCTTGGAGATGTCCGCTTAACAACCCACGTTGCAAACCAACGTGGTGAACACCGTGTATAATTAAAACATGCCCCTGCACTTTCAGATCCCGACCCGATACTTCTAGGACGACGCGTCTCGGCGCATTATCAACAACAAAAGCGAATTCGCATCGTTCCTCGAGACAACATTCTTAGCTATCTCACACTGCGACGCCGTCGCGGCCGCCGACTTCTATGGTACTACTAGAACCCGTCTGTTCCTTCGAATCTCCACCGGAACCCGAGCCTCCTGCACTGTAAAATAGGGTCAACTGGACGGTCGCAGCTTCTCGGCATATGGAGGTACGCACATGACAATCTCAAACACCGCTCCTGCCGACACAGCCGCGTTCGCACCATCGATCTTCGTCTCGTGTCCCATAGCAGATGGTCTATTGAACATGAGCGTCGAGACCTTTTCAGGTATCTGTGCTTTTGCCACTTCCGCTTTGTTGACAGCAACACGGATTATGAACCAGTTAAACGCGATTCCTACAATCGGTGCGTTCTTCCGGCGGAACCAATATATCAGTACTTTCCTCACAGCAACCAAGTAGATGTTAACCCACTAGAGCGGCGATCACGTCGATGGCAAATCTGCTCGACCCGAACCAGACCAAGAAATGCGCAAACGTGATAGAGAAACAAAGTAGGGCAGACTCGGCGATGACACGGATGAAGAAATAAAGATGTGTTGCCGATATGGCGAACTTGCACTGCTGGACAACCTGGTAGATGCGTAAAATCAAGGCGCCTGCGGGGGTTGGTGGGAGGGGAAGGGAGACATTTAGCCTCTTGTTTCCTGCAGATTTGAAAACACGGCGTCGTACCTGAGGCATAGGCGTTCAAGAGTGAGGTTGATATCCAGAAGGGTAGGAGTACGATGCCAGGCCCCATTGTCATATTCACAGAAGCCCAGGTATACGGACCGACCTTGGGGTTCTTCATATGTGCAACTTGAAGATAGATTTGGAGCAGCGTGCAAAGCAGGGCTACCACCTTCCTTTTCCAGCAACCACCACCATCTCCCTCAGTGGTCGGTTGTTCGTAGTACTATGGGCCGTCGTAAGAACA
>JAEUWR010000605.1:0-35306 GCA_018524895.1 Podaxis sp. C-F-101400 | reverse complement strand
GTTAATAGAGACAGTTTCCTTACAGCTGAAGAAGAAAAACTCATACATTACCTCATCAAGATACAGGAGTTAGGCTTCGCATGGTGTGAAGAAGAAAAAGGGAAATTTTCTTCAGATTATTTCGATCCCGTCATCATCCCCACAATCGAGCATATCCCTTGGAGCCTCAAGAACATCCCTATTCCTCCAGGTATCTTCAACCATGTTGTTCAGATCATCAAAGACAAAATCGAGGCTGGAGTTTACGAACCTTCAAGTTCCTCCTATCGCTCTTGCTGGTTCTGTGTACTTAAGAAGGATGGGAAGTCCCTCCGACTGGTGCATGATCTCCAGCCACTGAACACTGTTACTATCAAGGACTCCGGTGTGCCACCAATGGTCGAGCAGTATGCAGAATCGTTTGGTGGTTGAGGTTGCTATGGTATCTTTGATCTTTTCGTTGGATATGACCAGCGTGCACTTGCTCTTGAATCCCGTGACCTCACAACATTCCAGACGCCTCTCGGAACGCTTCACCTTACATCTATACCCATGGGTTATACGAATTCCATGCAGATCCAGCATGGAGACCTCACCTTTCTTCTACAAGCCGAAATCCCACATGTCGCAGTTCCTTTCATCGATGATGTTCCAGTAAAGGGTCCTCCAACACGTTACGAGCTTGAAGGTGGACAGTTCGAGACAATACCCGAGAATCCAGGCATTCGCCGCTTCATATGGGAACACCTGCAAAATGTTAATCGGGTCATCCAGAGAATCAAGCATGCAGGAGGAACCTTTTCAGCTGTGAAATCCCACATCTGTGTTCCGTTGGCAGTTGTTGTAGGCCATCTATGCACCTACGAAGGTCGTCTACCAGACAGGTCTCGTGTTCAGAAGATACTTGACTGGCCAATATGCAAAAACCTTACTGAAGTTTGTGGATTCCTTGGCACTATGGGAACCATTCGCATATTCATCAAAGACTATGCCGCAATTGCACGACCACTTGTGAACCTCACACGGAAAGGGACAGATTTTGAATTTGGAAAGGATCAGGAGTTAGCAATGGAGAAGTTGAAGGACTTGGCGAAGAACTCACCTGCCATTCAAGGAATCAATTATGCCAGTGGAAGAGAAGTCATACTAGCAGTGGACACATCAAACATCGCGGTGGGTTATATCCTTTCACAAACGGGTGCTGACAGCAAGAGATACCCATCAAGATTCGGTTCACTCACATTGTCGGAAAGAGAAGGACGGTACTCACAGGTGAAGCTGGAGTTATTTGGATTGTTCCGATCTTTGAAGGACTGTCGGATCTGGATTATAGGAGTGAAGAACCTAACGGTTGAAGTTGATGCGAAATATATTCGAGGGATGATAAACAACCCAGACGTACAGCCTAATGCAACAATCAACCGGTGGATCTCAGCGATCCTGCTCTTCGATTTTCGACTATGCCATGTTCCAGGACATTCACATGGACCAGATGGCCTTTCGCGACGCCCACGAGCACCAGAAGACCCTGTGGAGGACAGCAATTATGAGGAATGGATCGACGAAGCAAACGGATTCCTCCTTGAGTCAGCACACCATCCGGATGTTTTCCAAGAAGACAGCACCCATCTGTCTTCCTGGCTGGAAACATCAAACACATTTGGAACAGAGGTCCTCAACATGTCGACTTTGTTCCCTAATCTCGAACAGGCTGCACGATGCGCATACCTCTCCCACCAGTCAGCCAGGCTCTCTATGTCAGGATTCCCCACGGAGACAAGCACAGGAAAAGCCCCTATGTGTCATCACCACTCCCCCTCTACCATTGAAACGCTGGCGAACACAAATGCAGGAGAACACCCTGCACGTCATCCACCTTTCCCTCACTCCAACAAGGCGCGCACACGCGATGCAGAGCTCACGACAATCAAAGACTTCCTAGGCAACCCCGAGCGACCAACGGGAATGTCGGACGAAGCCTTCAAGCGATTTGTGCAAACAGCAGCTGGTTTCTTCATTCGAGGAGGATGATTATGGAAGAAGGATCCTAAAATGAGACACAAGCTAGTAATAACAGACGAAGAAAAACGTTACAACCTACTAAAGGAAGCACACGACAAACTCGGTCACAAAGGTATCTTCACAACCCGAATCCGCCTCCTTGAGCGGTTCTGGTGGCCATATCTTGACGAGGACGTTCACTGGTTCATCAAGACCTGCCATGAATGTCAGACAAGACAGCTACAGCATGTTTTCATACCACCTACCATTCCCATTCCCCTATCCCTTTTTCGCAAGGTATACGTCGACACCATGTTTATGCCGAGATCTAATGGGTTTCGGTATATCGTGCACACCTGCTGTTCCCTTTCATCATACCCAGAATGGCGTATGCTGCGGAACGAGAACGCACATACACTTGGATCATTCATCTTCGAGGATATCCTGTGCCGATGGGGCGCCATTGAAGAAATTGTGATGGACAACAGACCTGCATTCATCCAGGCAGTTGAGTATCTGTCACAAAAGTACAAGATCCATCACATACGAATTTCCCCTTACAACTCCCGAGCCAATGGTCCTGTCGAGCATCGTCATTTCGATGTGAGGGAGGCTTTGGTAAAGGCAGCTGACGGAGATGAGAAAAGATGGACGACCGTTGCACCATCTGTCTTTTGGGCTGAGCGAATCTCCATACAGAAGTCAACCAGGTACTCACCTTACTACATCGCGCACGGCATCGAACCCATACTCCCCTTCGATCTTGCAGAAGCCACTTACCTGGCACCTCCCCTATCCAAACCCATCCCTACAGCCGACCTCATCACATACCGAGCCATACAACTTCAGAAGCGGCCAGCAGACCTTGAGAAGATCAAGGAACGAGTCCTGAAAGCACGTTTCGAGTCAGTCAAACACTTTGAGGAGCAACATGCACGTACCATAAAGGACTTTGATTTCAGCCCTGGCACGCTCGTTTTGGTCCGAAATTCCCACGCTGATGGAGATATTGGGGGCAAGACCAAACCTCGCTACTTCGGCCCCATGGTTGTGCTGAGGAAAACGCAGGGAGGATCCTATGTGCTGGCAGAACTAGATGGGTCCATTTCAAAACTACGTTACGCTGCATTTCGCCTCGTGCCATACTGACCCCGTGACCTTCGATCAATACCCGTGACCAAGATAACTGACCTTACCACAGAACAACTCGAAGATTTCACACACGAGCCAGGTGGCATCCCCACCCACCATCGAGACGTCCCCGCTTTCGAAGATACCCTCAGAAACCACTTGTTGGACTGACTGGGAAGTCAGTACAAAAACCCCCCTGCAGATGTGGAGATCAGACGACGGCTAGTCGTGTAAGCGTCTATCCGTCATCCTCCTCCCACTAATCGGACCACCAACACCTCCGTCCAACACACCCCTGCCCTCCATCCAAGATAACGCCCTCATGACTCGACAAACAACACGACACGAACGCCTATTGGGCGTTCATCAAAAATTGCAACCCATATAAGGCAAGAGGTAGACCACTGCCTCAACACCCCACTCAGACATCGCCTCTTCACTCCTCTCGCGCCTTTTAATTTCGGATCTTTTCTTTCAGTTCAATTCAATCCCCTCGATAATATTACAAATTGTAAATCTTTTTCTAAGTTTTGGATTCGTCTTTTACTCTCCACTCAGCTATCTCCTTGTTGTTTTCATTTCGGTGATCTTTTTGACTCGATTTCTCCTCTACGGAACTCGTATTGTACCACGGAGCTCATCCGAACATTGACTGTAGCTGTAGGTATTTTGCGTATAAATACGGCGCTGTAAAATACCTACAAAATTATCGAAATATTAGTTGTTCCCTCTCTATCTCTTCTCTCCCGCCATCCTTTGCTCTTGTCGCTCTCCATCCACCCCACCACACCTTACGGGTTGAAGCCCTAGTGTCAGACGGACGCTGACACACTCGCTACTTAACGAAGTTATCTCTCTTCAACAGCGTGCATTCCAAGAATGCGCTTGGTAACGGGGAGGATGTCGGCGGGAATATCGGAGAGTAGCCGGCAATAGAGGAGATCAAGTGCGTGCAGCGGATTTACGTCACCGAGTGAGGCAGAACCGTGAAGGAAATTGATGCAAACTTCCAACTGGCCGTCTGGGTCACCGTAGTGCTCATCTCCAATGAATCGAAGGAGAAAAGCTGCAAAACCGAGGTGGCCAGAGGCTGCAACAGCAATATAGCGCGAGTACATTTCGGGTGGCCAGTTATCGTCAAGCTGGTCACTGTACTTTCTACGAATCTCCGCAAAGCTGGCCTGAAGAAGGCGCTGTACGTCGCGCTGAGCCTCTGCATCGTCGATGAGAAGTTCCTCCCGTTTGCAGACGACATGAAAGTCGGCATCCGATAGCATTGACTTGAAGTGCCACTCGGGACGACTGCAAATCATCCAGATCAGGGGGAACCTATCCACTAGCCGGACGTGGGTACTGATGAGCTCGATGAATTCACACTGAGCTTCTCGACCTTTGCATTCATCCAATCCGTCCAGGATAATTAATAGCGGCTCCTGAACAGTGTCCTCATGCCGAGTTAGGAGTATTTGGAATGGTTCAATAATGAGTTCTTTGAATTGAGTGCGACGATTCTTATTGAGGATCAATGGGTCCTCTCCAAGGCGCTCGGCTATGATGCGTTTGTATCGAGAATTCTTCGTTGCGAGTTGACAGGCAAGGGTAGGAATGACAGCATCAGGGTCATCAAGATGGTTTGGCCGCGAAAAGAAAAAGGTGGCTCCTAGACGACCCGCCTCTTGGAATTCTTCGGCAACAGTCTGCGCAACAGCGGACTTTCTGACGCCAGCAGGACCTAAAACCCAGAGCATCCTATTGCGACAACCACGATTAGTACCCCACTTGACAATGCGGCCCCTCACAATTTTGCGGGTATTGGGATGGCAACAAGCTGGGGATGGTCGGGCAGAGGAATCATGGATAGCTCCCGGCATTCCCTTTTCCGCAAGAAGTTGAACCACTTTGATAGAATAAGTTATCATCGGATGAAGAAACCTGGAGAGCATACCAGTTCCGCCGGGGTTGATGGTCTGAGAGATAGCAGTCAGATGGTGGATTGCAAAACCATGAGCGTTTGTAAAGAAGCTAAAAGCCGGTGGGTTGGTGGGAGCTGATTTGTTGTCAGCTTAGTACTATGTATTCTGACTGACCCTGACCTTCACGAGGAAAAACGTGGGCGGAATTGAGCAGATTGGTAACCAGGTTTGGGTCAAAGCTGAGTCCCAGAGCGTTGGCTGGCAGGGGCTGAACAAGATTTGCGGTAGGAGGTCGTTCCTGTGTCAACTGTTCGCGTCGCGAGAAACGAGCTATGGCAGTCCTGAAGGTTTCGAGGAGCGGCATGCCGGGATAGCGAGGGAGTTAAGGTAGACCAACGGGATGTACAGGCGTCTATCTGATGCTTTACATTGTGAGAAAGTGGTTGTTATCATCACTGGCTCAAGCGCTCGGCTTTCAGGGATTCATTTGCCATTCCAGATCGTGGGTGTGACCTCGACCCAACGATCATACTAACACAGTCCTCCATCTAACATCCTATACTCCCGCTTACGCTCCTCACACACTGATGACGAGCATTCCATTCAAGCTCATTAGGATGCTGAAGAGGCGAGTTCGGGGTGTATAGCGAAGAATGCCGGCGTCCGTCTGGCGTCGAGAGTGGTTACAGATTGAAGCGAGATAGAGAGCTGAGAACGGGGAGAGAGCAGAGGGAAATTGGGGGGACAAGTAAACTCCATTCATTGTGCCTACTACAACATTTTTATACTACCTATCTTTCGAGGTCCGAGCCGTATGGTATATAGGACAGGAAAATACTAGAAAATCGAGAAAAGTCGTCAATAGAGTGAAAAGAAAAAGAAAGAGTCACGAGTAAGCCTTGTATCACCACCTCGGAACTTCATCTCCTAACACTGAATTCCAACATTGCGGGCTTCTCGAGATACAGGGGGCAACGAGCATTCTTAGAATGAAATCGGAGGTCGGAAGGACATATATGGGATAGCGAGGTTGGTGGAGCCGTTCCGTCGTCGACATTGTTGAACCACCTTCCGAGTGCGGAAGGCAATGGTTGTATAGGTGGTGACGTTATATGGATGGTCCGAGTATGTTGCGTGGTCGGGGAACGAAGTCGGCGGATGTCGAAGTAAATGGGAGGAGGATGCCGGACGGCGATTTCATGGCCAGCCGGCGTCCGATCTCCAAAATGCTAGGCGTGGGTCAAGTATATCTATCCTGACTGTGTCTAAGAGGTGACTACGTCCAACTCATCTATCCTGCTCTCCCACGATCACCAAGTGTGCACACGAGTCCCACTGGAGGCATCTCCGGTGGACACCAACCCCCTAATATACCCCCTCCTTCTCAATCTTGGAAAGCGCCCCGCGAGCATGTATCGTGATCACCTGAAAAAAAGGGGGACCCTCAGTACAGCAACGCGTCCGTAAACAACACCCTACCTGCAATCGTACCTCCCCCATCCAAAGCACCCCAATGGCGCAGGACCGGCAACCGGGCATCCGAGGGTGAAGAGACTAATGCGGACTGCAGAAGGTAGGAATACGACGGTCCTGATGTGTTCATTCATGTCGACAACCCCCCACCCCCAAACGCATCACAGGACACCCATGGTATACAAGCCAACATGCCCCCAGCTCCGCCCACCATGACAACGCAACCATCGACACAGTCAAGCCCCTCGCTGAGGAGGCCAAATTAATTGCAGCCAAAGTTGATTAACAACAAGACCAACGACCGACTCCCCCGACCTGGACGCCAGCATACACAACCCGCCCAACCGACCACCAAAAACCTAAGCTACCTCTAGATAAACCTCCCCACTGAATAACACCCTTCCCTCACAACCAAAAGTACCATCCAACCCAACTAAAGCCCACCACCCGTCGAGAAATGATTCAGGACCGAGATCGGTAACGTACAAACGGGAGCATTCGACCCAGGAAGCACAGGTGTGTGTCTGCTCAGACCATGAACACCTACGGGAAGCTAATCCCGATTACGCTGTGTTCAGCGTAATATGCTTCTACACTGAGTACGTCCAGAAAGCGAAATTCGCAAACAGGCACGCTCATCTGTTGTCCTCGCAGTTGATTCGTTCGACCAGCATACCCACCTACTTAGAACGACCAAGACTCTCGCAGTGTTCAGCTGCTAGGCCTCTACCTGACGTAGACGATGCTTTGCACCATGAGGACACTCTTATCACCACTGGCTCAAGTGCTTCAGCGCTCAATCCAGATCCCGCCCCCTTTATCTTAACCTGCGGTCATATTAACAACACGATCCTCCCACCCAACGTCTTTCCCATATCCGCCCACTACGTTTCTCACTCGCCGATGACTGACGTTCCAGGCTCATTAGTTCAAATGATGACGGTGCCGCGTATGGGTATGTTGATTGCAACTGTCTGGTTGTGCAACACCTCCAACACGTTTGCGATATTTGATTTTTACGCTGATACTACACTTCCACCAGACTTACTCACGTTCACCCTAGAGCTTTGTCTTATTTGTAGACACTAGAAACATGGAACATGTCTAGGAGACGGAACAAGAATACTTGATATTCAAAAGATCATGAGACTTATGTTGCCTTAACATCAATTTGCGGTTGGCACTGGCTCCTGAGCTCCCTCCTATGTAGGGTTTACCTCTTCAACCGGTTCGGGTGTGCTGTCTGAGACATGTTCGTGATCTGTGCGATCACAAAAAAATGGTTTACTGTTGGCTCCTCTGTCATACGAACAGCCCACATCTATTACTCCACCTTCCCCATCATCGACTTTTTTCCTTCTTGTCTAGCACCAGTGGGTCATCCTTACAATATTCTCGGTGCTCCTCTGGATCCAACTCCTCCACCGACGGCTCGAGTTATACGCACCGACCATGATCGCGTTGAGGGCCGGATATTCCAAACTATTCCCTGTGCCGCCATCCGCACCTGACCTAGCTTTCGAAAGGGTGCTCTTGAACATAAATCATCGCTGTAGGGAGAACGTGTACTGTTACCCTCGAATCTGCAAAGTCGTCGAGCGCATGGGTGGCCTCTGGGTCATTTGGAGTGCAGTATACAGGGCTTATAGATAATTGTGCTTCTGGATGCGATTGGGCGGCGAACCGCGACGCAGTGAATAATCTCATATTTCCATTGGAGTCGTGTTCAGAATTAGGGGTTGCAACGCCTATTTCGCCGTCTCCACTGAATCACTAGGCGCAGAGCTCACTGGTCTCTCCAAACAGTTCTTGTCCTCCGTCCTGACCAAGACAGCCTTCGACTTTCGCATCTTCACTGCCCCAGCGGTTGACCTCCTGTACGACCCCTCATCTTCACTACACACAAAAAAAACATGGAAAATAGACGGATGGCGGATATAAGAAACACGTTAAGGATCCCATAGCAAGCTCGGGCTTCGCGGGTATCCGGCCCCGAAGGCCGCAAAGCACGGACCCTCCTCCCTTCCAGAGCTTCTAGTCAAGAGATGCCCCTACCCACGGCTTAGATGCGCTATCCGGGGCACATGGTATAGACGCGGTCCCTACTTAACGCCCGAGGTTTTCCAGGCCGGAGTGCCGAGTTTGTCAAAGCCAAGCTAGTCTTGACGCATCCCCTTCCCAAGCTTGTTCAACTAGAACTTTGATGGGAGTCGAAGCCCCAGAGGGAATAGTGACTTTCATTGCTACACTCAGTGACGGCGTCATTTCTGGCACTTACCCTTTTCGATATGTGCATCTAGGTATCCTCGAAGCGCAATCAGAGCCTACACAGAGCCTACCAGGCCTTACTTGACCCTGGTCACCCCTCCCCGCTTCCTAATCCTCCTTCAGTCTTGATCCTGCCATAATATGTAATCCTAAGCCGAGAATTTCAAAATATCGTGTGCTAAGGAGTCATGGCCGTTCCGCGCAGGAGCCTGAGGTGAAGTTAATTATATAACTAAGGTGCTGGACATGTCGAGGCATCCGGAGTGGCAATCTAATTGTCGTATGTAACGAATACATTTTCTTCCATCGAACGTCTTTCTTTCACTGCTCCATCATCTCCTCAGGGAGCGCACCACCTTGTTCGACTCCGCCACCGCCCTGTTGTTCGCGATCCTTCCTCACAGCCTGTACAACGTCATCCACGCGAAGCAACATACGGGCAGCCTATTCCGAAACCGGGCCAACCAACGCGATCAATCAAACTTGACAACCGACCGACAGATCACATACGCACCTCGATGGCAGTCTTCAACGTCTGAATCTTGACACTAGCAGATTCATACAGCCCATACTCCTTCATATCCACAATCTTGCCCGTATCTCCATTCACACCCCACGAATTATCGCCGTTTGCGTGTTTAGCCTATCCATCACCATCAGACGATCAAAGGTCAATCAAAAAGTCGTGATAGGAGAAGAAGGATTCGCACTCTAAGTTCGGTCAAAACCCTGATCGCGTTGCCTCCGCTGTTCTGCACCAGTGTTCGTGGAATGACTTCCATAGCCTCTGCCACAGCTCTATACGGCCATCCTTCAACACCAATGATCGTTCTCGCCTTTGCATGGAGACCAACACTGATGGCCATTTCGGTAGCGCCACCACCCGGTGCAAGTGTAGGATCAAAGACGACATTTCGCGCGACCGACATGGCATCGGCCAAGTTGCGGTCAATCTCGTTCAGAATATCCTTTGATGGGCCACGGAGGAGGATCGTGCAAGCCTTGGGTGTTTTACATTCGGTGAGGAAGGTGAAATATCTGTTAGGTGAAGTGATCAATTGATGATTTTCTACTGGTGAGGAGTGAGAATAGACGAACTCATCGCCGATCTTCTCGATATTAAACAGGCCGCATTTTGTGCCGACGTCGGATTCTCGTAGATCTTCCACGCGATTGACGATTGTTGCGCCGACGGCAAGGGCAATGCGATTATTATCTGATTTCCGAACACGTCGAATAGCAGTTACGTTGTGCTGTACAAATACGTGCTGCGCAAGATCTTGGCAGAATTTGAGCGACTCTAGGTCCTAGAGGATGAGGGTGGTCGGAGGGCATACCTGAGATTCCCTTCTCCGTAAACACGAGGTCGGGTTTGAATTCAAGAATTTTGTGGCACATTGCCTTGACCTGCTCCTCTTCGATGGCCTGCGCTCGCTCCCAGTCGGTCTCCCTGGAAAATTCCATATTTGTCTGGGATTCGCCTTTTTTGTACTCCAGAGGGCAATCAAGGAGGATGATGCGAGGGTTTTTGATACGACGGCGCATGCTGGGATGTGTGATATCCTTGTTCAGCATAACACCGTCTAACACGCGACTCTGTTCAATTTCGCCACCGGGAACCTTTTCCACTCGAGCATATCTTTTGATATCCACTGTCTTCATCGACCCATCATCCTGAGCTACCGTCCGGACGGCTTGCAATGCGAGTTTGCACATGAGATCGGACCAGCGGACAACAAATTTTGTCCCAATGGAAGTCTTAATGAGTTTGAGCATTTGCTCATCATCATTGACATCGATGGGGATTGATACCCGCTTGACAATCTCGAGAGCCTCTTTGAGGGCCTTGTTGTAGGCTGATATAATGACGACAGGGTGAATGTCACGCTCAAGCTGTGAAAGAGACTGTGCGAGGATCTCTCCGGCTGAGATGAGTCGGTGTGAGTGAGAAATTCCAACTAAAATGGTGAGGGGAGGACTCACCAAGGATAATGACGCTCGTGGTTCCGTCACCACACTCCTCATCCTGTGTACGCGCCAGCTCGATCATATTCTTCGCGGCGGGGTGCGCGACGTCGATTTCGCGCAGGATGGCGTTCCCATCATTTGTGAGCCTAGCGTCCACGATTTAGGCTATTATGCAATCAAGCGCGATGTTTCAGCAACTTACAAGATACCGCCCATCGGGTCCAATATCATTTTCAGCATGGCCTTAGGGCCAAGACATGTTCTGATAACGTCTGCGACTGTCTTTTGGACGTGAAAAAAGCGGATGATAGGGCTGCAAAAGTGGGTTGCGTACTTTGGCGGCGGTGATGTTAGAGATCTGAGCTTTGCGTCCTGACTGGCGCTCAGGCGCGGTGTCTGGAGGGGGGAGACGTCAGTGATAGCCATAGTGGAAGATTAAGGACATACTCATCACGAATACCGGAGTCTGTGTGGCCATTGTGGATGTTTTGTGGATCTCGCCAGAGCTGCGACGCGATGTCGAGGCATATTGATTGCGCTGACATAAGCAGCGCATCAGGACTCAGGGTTGACGGGGTCCTCCGAGAAGCCTTGGTTTGGGCTCTTTCCATTCTCTCGCTTCTCCGTTTTCTCCGACACGTCACACGAACACACTTGGAAATTTCAAAAAAATTTGTGATCCAAGACCTTGAATCGGAACTCATTGTCCCTCTGACACGAAACCATAAGCTACCAGAAAAAGAGTCGCCTGCAAAACGCAGTCTCCAGCGTAAGGATTGCGGGGCATACTCAAATCTGCACCACATTCAATGCCGTTTCGTAATTCTGCAACAACTATTGATTGCTCGTAACGCAAGATCATATGCCAAGCGTCCCCCATTTGTCCTTGGTCGAGAGATATCTGTAGCCACCGTTAGGCCATCGCGATCTTGGCCAAACTTAGTTACTGCGAACCTGCTCGTCTTCTTGTCACATCAATTTTCAGCCGAATGAGGGATCGTCAGATATATCGAGACCCCAGATGCGAGTCAATTGCATATTGCCAGATCGAGCTCTCCGGCGCCCTCGTCCGGTCCTCTTAATACAACGGTGCAATGCCATTCAGCCCGTGGACTCTTTCCCCCAACTCGTGAGACACTTCTCTTATTCTGTCCTCCACCTTGCGCACGACATGACCAGCGTCCCCTCAAGACTCGGTGCTCTACTCCTAGGCGGCCTTTATGCATCTCTGTAGGCAATACTTTCTTCCCCATGTCGACAAATACTCATGACTATATTCAGACTCACTGGAGTGGTCGCGCTACAAGTTATCATCTACTTCAAGATGTACGATGGTGATCATAGAAGGATTAAGGCATTGGCACGTAGAATCGTCTGGCTATCGCTGCCCGCTCAACTAAATGTCCCCCAGGTTGTCCTCATTTGGTGAGGCTTGACGCCATCACCTTTCCTATCACACTGGTATAACCATGGTTAGGATCATCGATGCTCTACACACTGGACTTGTGTGGGCTGGTCTATGGGATTACCTCATAGGGTTCTTCGGGAAAGCGGAGCATATTGATTTTATACCCTGGTAAGTCAGTGAGTCAACCCATACACGACATAAGACCTTCTTAAGAGCCGCATTGCAGGACTGTATCTGTACGTGCATCATGTATTCCACTTCCTTCTCCTCGACTCAAACTTTTCCAAGTCCACTGTAGCCGTGACGGTTCGTTTTTCGACTTCTCTCAGCGCACTTTCTCCTATACTATCTATTATCAGGGCGTTCTTACGTTCCTCGTCCACTGGTACGTTCACCCAACTCCTCAGATTCATTATCCTCGTTAATGTTGGCCAGTTTCTTCTCACACCGAATCTTCATGCGTGAGTCTTCCGCGACGTTACAAAGAGAACATCAACACCTGACCGGCAAAAAGTGAGCCGACGAAACTGGTACTTGATGTTACCCATCGTATGTCCTCCCTTCACCATCAGGCTCGTATCCCTGACTCATGTAACCCGGAAGGCTCTCCTGGCGCTATGTCGTCTAGGTGAGCTTTTCCCTTAACCCCATGGGATAATTCTAACCTTTACGATCCGGAATCCCAGTCTCTGCTACCGGTAAGTCACCTGCCCTATTTTCTCATACTAGTACAAGTTGTGTTTCCAACGATCTCTGATTTTGAGTTCTTTCTCCCAGCGACGACTGCCGCAATGTGAGCCTGTTTCCCAACATCGAAGCCTGAGACTCATATCACCCTATCCCCCTAGGATTAAACTCAAGAGCCTCACTCAGTTCAGGCTTCAATTCCGCGTTCGTTCTTTTCTTTTTGATTGACATCCCTCTAACCCCACTTGTTCAGTGGTTGTTCACACTCGGGCTTGCACTTTCTTCCATAGTGGACATTCTCATCACTGGCTCATTATTTTTCCTGTTGAAAACCAATCGGACGACTGATTTCAAGTACGTTTGGCTCCGCATTATCATATGCCCGTGGCTACGGTTCCTAACCATACATCCAGTCTCAATGCCGTTATCGACACGCTCATCCTATACGCGTTTGAAACGGGCTCATTAACCACGTGCGCTTTTTTTTCTCATGTCCTTCCGTCTATTTTTGACGTATTTGCTGCCCTATTTTTGGATTGCACAGTGCCGGGACGATCGTATCAATGATATGTGTGAGTCTCTTTATTAAAATGGCCTAGGCAGAATTCCCGGTGTTCTGATTGACATGGTGAAAACAAACAGTGGTTGGTTATGCCAGAAAATCTCATCTTCATGGGTCTACATTTCGTCATCGCGAAGCGTGAGTTCCATTCCCATATTTCCACCGTTGCTTTTCTTTCCTGTGACCCACACAATTTTCGTTGTCATGCTGTACACTGCCTCCCACCTTCCACTCCTAGACCGCTTTCGTCGAGATGTTCTATTTCCGCTCGATCGACTTCCCAAAACTAACTTCTTCCCTTCCAGTCTACGCAAACTCAATTCTGGTCACGTCAGTTCATTCAGTCCCATGACATTCAACCAATAGTACTCAATGCCAAACTAGTCTCAATACCCGCCGTACCCTTCGGCGAGCACGATCGAGCGCAACCAACTCCCGCGAACACCCAATCCAGTTCCAAGATGCACGGCGCCTGAGCCATTACCCTGTAATTCAACCTCTTCCCTCCCTGCTTTTGCGACAGATTTCTCATCTCACACAGGTCCAGCTTTCGTCCAAGGACTCTGGAAATATTGTGTTCCCCCCCATTCGTTCTCCCAAAGTAATCTCATCTTATCCTTCTTGTCCAACGAACTAATATTATCTCATAATTACAGGTGACGATAAACATTGAACGGTCGGTGCATTGCGAAGATTCATGAACTCAAACCTTCCATCGTAGCTCTTTATCGCTCCCCACCGTCACTCCCATAATCGTTATTACTATTGGTTTTCCCTCACCTTGCTTCATCTACGTGAAACTCTCGTCTTCCTGGTCTTCATTGCTTCCGGCCTTCGGGATCTCCTCGTGCTCTAGGTTCGCTACTCTTTCTCTCTTTGTTGTAACTCCGCTCTTTCGAAAGAACAAACTACTTCCTAGTAAATTACCCGTCGTTACAGTGACGAGCGCGCACAGATGAGATCGTGCCTAATAGCCTACTCTAAATCTTAAAGAACCATTCGCGTAGTATCTTGTGCGAGAGTCTGATCTATTTAAGTCTGATCTTTTTCTAACCGATAAGGATCCCGAGAAACATACAGCAGATGTTTATCTCATTTACGCCTTATTAATGTTCGGCTCCGTAAAGTGCGAGTATACCCACTCTTCATGGATTACCGTACTATAGGTACCGGCTTAACCGGATACTACAAGGATGAATGCCTCAAAGCCAGGTTTTTGGACGCAATCAATCGCCTTGTGAATCAGCAATAATCACGGGCCGCGTGGGGCCTGATAAACTATCTCGAAGCTACATCGAAGGACTGACCAACAATTGGTGTGTTAAGCTCAAGGCCCAACCTCAAGGGAAGATCATCAGACATACCTTGCATCATGGATTAACCCACTTGAAAAAGAACAAAAATATCCCGCCTCCTCTCTTTGAGTGGACAGCAGAACACCTATCTGATATCGCCCTGCCACACGAGATAGATATCTCCGTGATAAACAAGCACCTCCATAACCCTGGTCTGTTAGCCTGTGTTGTCGGGGTCCTGGGCCAGGAACTGTTAAGCCACACTCGACAATCGATCTGTGGCAGACTTGGCGTGACACTCAGGGATGCTGTTACCCCACACCAACGCCCCACACTCATTATACACCGGCTTCAAGAGTATCGGAACAGAGTGGGTCGGGATATGTACTCTATTGACGGTGTAGGAGCAGCGCGTTTAGTGGTAACGAATATTCCCCAAATATCTTATTATTTACTGAACAGCTTATATCCCCGTGTCTTGACGCTGTAATTGTAGGTATCTCCGCGACCGTCGTATATTAGGCTTCTCGACCTACTTACTTTTGTTCTCTGCCGCCTATCCCCCGTTTTTGTGGAAACAGTCCTAGTTTCGACTGTTATACACCATTCCACTGAACGCTCTCTTGGTGCGATCTTCTACCCAAGACATTCTTTGTTCTAAAATTATACCCCTCCATATCTCTAGACACTGCGCTGTTCATAACAGCCTTCCTCCCCCCTTCAAACTCGCATCCTCCACCACAATTTTGCGGGCATCTTCTTGACCGCGAGAAAGCTCATTGGATCATCGAGTTCCAAAGATCTGTTAAAGTGCTTGCGAGCCCTATGTCACAAAGTCATCGAGTTCAAGTTTTCCAAACGCCTCGAGAGCGTGTTTAATGTCTCACTCATTTTCCTTCCCTCGGGATTGTGACAGTATCGAGAAAATGGGCCCAGCTGACAACATCAACCCGTATGGTCTGTGGCTTATGCATACAGCCTTGGATGATCAATAATGTATAATATGCCGTCAGACCAGGCACCATGTTACACTCCAGGATTGACTAGCATGCTGCAAAGGATAAACCGCTATAGCATACAAAGTACAGCGCTGACCGGAGCACACGTTACCACACGAGTGCTAGCTCTACGTACAAAAATAGGGCATAAAGCCACGGGGTACGGACGACATTCGTTTCCTTACAATGCTGATTACTCTCCCATTCCTGGTGATGGTTCTTGAACTTACCAACGCGCCTAGTATTGTATGTAAGGTGGGGTACCTCACGCAGAAGAACTATGGGTGACAGTGGGTCTAAGGACACGATGGCGGCGAGGTGGATGGTGGGGTTCCAAGTAGATCCACACCGGCGTTATTCCCGCGGGTAATGCCAGTTGTATCAGGAAATACACGGGATGAGACTTCTCTTCCGGGTGCAGATATGCTGAGCACCATTTATCGATTAGATGGAGGGGTTCTTGCAGCTAAGGATAGATGCGATGGGAAGCTGGCAACCTTGCATATCTACCTATCACCAGGTGCCGCACGCATCCTGATGCTTAGATACATCCAGGTATCTTGCAAACCATTTGGCTGATATGTATCAGTAAGGCTTCTTGAGCTGATAGTCGTTAATCCCGTTATTTTCGAGCCTGGAGCACCCCCACCAACGGCCAGCGTCACCGAGGTCGCACGGCTGTGGGCAAAGGATTGCAAGATACAAGGATACTCCATCAGCACACGTGTAAGCTATGCATCTTCCTTGATAGCTCGTGTCTGGCTCGGCTGGGTGAAATCGACAATATCCATACGATAGTGTTCGCCTGCTTAAATGGGACTCGGATATGAGTTCGGACCGAGGACCGCCAGGACCGCCCGGACCGACAACCTTGCGGACAAGAATCCCTTGACCAACGCCCCTCCAGTCCCTTCTTCGAGATAGTGGACACGGCCGTTTACGCCCTCTCGGAATAGAGGATGAGGATCTAACTAGCTTCCAAATCGCTTCGTCGGGGAGGAGTGAACCAGAGATCTCCTACCTCCTCTTAGTGGGTTGCCCTTATTTTGGAGCCGCATATGCTCCACCTCGTCGCTAGCTAGGCTGGATATAGCAGGGAACGAGTACATCCTGAGAACGAGCGGAGAAATCGGAAACAAGTCCAATAACGGTTCAGAGCCATGCACCTTCTTCACCTTCTGTACGCGGTGTAAAGGAGAGATGAAAGCGAAAGAGACAGGATATTTCATTCTGTCGTCACCGCAGGACCCAGCTCCAAAGAGTCGATGCCAAAATCACAGCACCTATCTGAATGCTTAGCATGCGAATGAAGTAGCATTCATGACAGATGCGTGAGGGCATCTGTGCCGTAACGTGCTCCGCCACCGCCAGCAGGGTCGTGGGCTACTATCAATGTGAGCATCTATTGGTGGCTTGTCCGAGGGCATCTGAGCCCACACAGCTCATTCCTGCTGCTTCCAAGCTCCATGTACACACCACTAGAAATCACTCGTCCTGGAATCGTTGGCGCCGTACGTAAAGGTTGCCCTACTGTAGATAATCCGAACAGCATCAGATTTTTAAGTTGAAATATCACTCATTCATAATAGGTCATTACTGTGCTGGATTCTGCTAAGGTTGGGTGAGTGTGGGTGGATAGCCTTAGAGGAAAAGTTGATCTTAATCGTGATGACTTCAGTGTAGTTGTAATCAAATGTATTGCATGCTGACATGAGTTGATGACTCATCTTGCTCATCGATGGTCTTATTATTAGCCACCTGCTCAATGAACTTCTTTTGTTACTCATTCTGTCATTCATACTCGTTCTTGATCTCCCTACGGTGAGAATGGCATGGCGGAGAATAACGGAAGCCACGTTCCGTCGATGTTTGTTGATATGAACGTTATCGATACCTACACACCTCTGACCAAGCACAAGTCGGATGCCCACGAACTCGGCAGTGAACGCTTACTGAACCCACAAACCTCAATGCCGTCAGCAGCTCTCATCTACGGAGGATGTATATAAGAACTTGCGAGCACCGGCGATGGATCCAACACGAACTCGCAAACAGGACTTTCTCCGCACATTTGCACTTGGTTTTTTCTTGGAATCCTTATTGCGCCTTTAACTATGTCCAATACCCCCGTCCCTAACGCAAGGGAGTACTACCCACTCAGTGATCCCGCTATCGGCACTCTTCGAGCTCCTGTGCGTTTCGTTTTCCTGTGGTGCTCAGTTTTCCTTGCTAACCTTGCGTACATATCCAGAGCGCACAGACACCTTTACTCTTTGAACCTCTCACCCTGAGAGACGTCACGTTCAAGAACAGAATCTGGGTTGTACGCGCACTTCTTTTGTCGTTCCGAGCTTCGAGCTCATCCTCTTTCAGGCCGCTATGTGTCAGTATAGCTCGGATGATGGCCATGCAACCGACTGGCACCTCGTCCACCTCGGAGTACGTATGCTTATTGGTGCGCTTACAACTACTAATGGTTCACTTATGGCAGGCGTTCGCTACTCATGGTGCAGGCGCTATTACTATGGAAGCAACCGCGGTCCTTCCTGAGGGAAGGATTACTCCTGAGGATGCTGTAAGTCTTCTATCTCTTCAACAGTGACTAACCCGGGCTTTGACACGGTTCCGCTCTAGGGACTCTGGAAAGACAGCCAAATTGAACCTCTCAAGCGTATTGTCTCCTTTGCGCATGCACACGACACAAAGATGGGTGTCCAGCTCTCCCACGCCGGCAGGAAATCGTCCACACATGCACCGTGGGTGCAAAAGAGATTGGGAAAAGGCGCACCCTACGTCGCCAACAAGGAAGAGCATGGGTGGCCAGACGAAGGTATAGCCGCTCTCATTCAGGTTATCGTTCAATCGTTCTCATGACCGATTCAGTGTACGGTCCTAGTGACATCTCCTTCAAGAAGGGAACGTACCCGGACCCACAAGAGATGACGGAAGAATACATCAATCAAGTCGTTGACGCCTTCTTAGAATCTGCCAGACGTGCCGACGAAGCAGGTTGTACGTACCCCTGTTCAATTTTCTCCTACATTACGGCTGATTTTGCATTATCGTAGTTGACTTCATCGAACTGCATGCCGCGCACGGTTACCTCCTTCATGAGTTCCTTTCTCCCCTCTCCAACGTCCGCAATGACAAGTGGGGCGGCCAATCCCTAGAAAACCGTCTCCGCCTCACTCTCCACATCGCTGAAAAACTCCGTGCAGCGTGGCCAAGTCACAAGCCCCTCTTCGTCCGCATCAGTGCTACAGACTGGGCTGAGGGTCCGGAAAAGGATGAAAACGGCAGGTGGTTGCAGTGGGGTATCGAGCAGAGCACAATTCTGTCTGAAAAGCTAGAGAAGCTCGGTGTCGATTTCGTCAACGTCAGTACTGGTGGTAACTGGGTCGCGCAAAAGATTCCTGTGTTCCCTGGATACCAGGCACGTTGACTCATTGGACTGTGTGCGACGTTGTGACTTATTTATCTCTCAGGTACCTTTCGCCGCTGAGCTCAAGAAGGCTCTGCCGAACATGGCTATTGGCACGGTCGGTGCTATCACTGAGCCGGAGCAAGCAGAGTCGTACCTCCAAGAGGGCAAGGCAGACGTAATCCTTATGGCGAGAGAATTTTTGAGGAATCCATCCTGGCCACTTTATGCTGCCCAGAAGCTGGGCGTTACTTTGAAGGCTGCGAATCAATTCGAGATGGCGTGGCCTGCTCCATCTTCTGCCTCAAAATTACAAGCATAAGTTTTTAGGTTAGGGACCTGCTTTCCAAAACTGCCCCTTTGTCAACGGACAGGTCGTTTCGTGTCGGTATTTTCCCTTCGTACATCTCCTTAGTCATTTTCCGGTCTCCCTGCTACGATGAAGGCAATCGCTTACCGACTGGCTTAAGATATAATAGCACAACGTATGTTCCTTATCCACGGCTAATATGTAATTCGGTTTTCTCTTTCAACACTCGTATTCGCTGTTTTGTATCCCTTCATATCTGCCCCGCCACATCAAGCCTCGAACAGCCTTGTGCTACCTTCGCTTTACCTCAACACCGTGCCTCGATGTCTCTTCTATATAACTCGTATCTTCAATCGGCTCAGGTACGCCATCTCTAACCTCGTGGAAAAGCCACGCGCTACGCTGTCCCTTCAATGTAATCTGGCAGGTCTGCAGGGCGGTGACTTGTCGCTGCAGGTGCTCCAGAGCCTTCCTTCCCCTGATAGCCTTCTTCGCACTCATTTGGTGGAGTCTCCGGTGCGTCAAGAGTTTGTTTTACAATAGATTCCTTGGAAGGTTCGCTATTTTCAAGTTTCGCCTCCATTGTTGATGGGATTACTTGAGTCGGCGGTGATTCAGATTGCACCTTCGAGCCATGAGAATGTGCCACTTGCATCTGAAGATGTGACTCCTTGTCATTGAGCATTTCTCCGGTCGGGGGCACGAAGTTTGTAAGGATGAATGATGACTCTGACTGGGGATATGATTCAGAAGGGTAAGAAAGTGATGTTGCTGCTGGTGTGGGATGTGAAGAGACCGTTGATGATGGACTTATCATTGTACAATCTCCATCTTTCTATACTAACTGTCATACCCTTTCACAGGTTTATAAAGCCTGTGAACAATTCCTTCAATCAATGGGTTTCCTACTCAAAAGAGATAAAATGGAAGCTTACCACTTCTCCAATTGCCCATCAGTTGAACCCAATCCCCCCCATCCACATTGACAACACCCTCATTATAACCCCCAAACCCTGATGAGGGAGAAATGATGTTGCTGCTACACAAGCATAGCATCAGTGGAGAGTAAACCAGTTACTCACAATCTGAGGCTGGTTGAACAGGAAAGTAATTTGAGAATACAGGGAAAGGACAATCTTGAGGTGTGCCTTCAAAGATGAGACTGAGTTGAAAGTAGCAAGGAATATTGAAGAGCTTTTGAGAGCTAGTAAAGATGAGGAATGTGAAACTCCAGTGTAGAAAGTATGCTACTACAAGGTGGTTTAAATACTGTAGTTATGACTAACACTGGGTAAAGGGTATGATACATGCATGAGTAAGAAACATAAGGCATATGTGCATATAACATGAAGAGAATGCATGTAAAAGTCATATGAACATTCATAAAAATAAGAACATGACTCTACTGCATGCAACAGGAGTCATTAGAAGCATAAAAATGTTTCTACAATGTGTAATCCTATGTTCAAACATGAGGATATCACTAATACTACCACAAGCCATGTGTCTATGCAAGTGTAAGAGTATTAATATAGAAACAGATCAAACTAATTATAGCACAAATGTTATGAACCCTCAGCACAACTGCCACAATGTTATCTACCACACCTTAATCCATGAATTAGGACTCAACAGTGCTGGTCACCACACCATGCAAGACCCTGACTATGCCACCAATGAATCAACATGCTACCACAATGCTGCCTTTGCTAATCACTGCCTTCCAGGCCATGCATCTCTATTCTCTGAAGACTGGCTGATGCCTGGCCCCCTATTCTACTCCACCAACAGGATGATGACTGAGATATTATGCATCACCTGGGAGAATGCTCCCTTTACTCATGTCTTCAATCCCAATGGGCTTTATGTCCAAACCATTCACAACAACTTTGACTCTGCCTGGGCCCATGGTTGGAAGATGATTCCCTATGCCAGAGAACCCATAGTATTCCTCCACCCCTACATGGTGTATCCACCTGAGGTCATCCTGCACATTATCAAATACAAAGTCACCCACAGACTTTACTTCCGAGAAGTAGAAGTCTATCATCTTGACCCTAACTCCAATGAACCTCTGGCCATCCCTCCCCATTGTACACAGCTCCCTCCACTATTCTCCATTGACTCCAATGTTCCTGGCCTCAATGAGTCAGAACCTACACAGCCTGCAGTCAATCCTCCACCATATCCACCACCCTATGTCACTGCAGATGTCTCATCATCATCCTCATCATCATTGCCACACTGCAGCCTGCTCTACCTCCATGGATCAGGCTCTTCCAAAGAATTGCAACCCTTTACAGGGTATTCCACTATTCCCCATTCTAGCTTGCCTCCTGACTCTTACTCCTCTGACTCTGCCAATGGATGCCTCCACTCAGGTATGGACTTGTAGTAAACCTAGTAAATAGCTCTCTTTCATCTTCCTCCTTACAGACCATTCGCCTAGTATTCCTGTATCCTGGTTGAATCCTGATTTGGACTATTTCCTTATCTAGTTAGTTCCTCTTCCTGTCTATGTTCCATTTCCATCTCAGCTTCTATTCCTGTCTCTCTCTCTGCTCTGTAGTTACACTTCTATTGACTCTCAGACATGCAGTACTACTTTGTCATAGTTACCACTTTAGGACATTAGAAGTAGAGCTTAAATAGCCACCCATGTACTGGAAGTGCAAGCTTCCTATATTCTCAAATCCAGAGTTATTGTCTTGCTTTAACTTTGTGATTGACATTAGTTCATGATCAGTGTGGTAGTAAACTCTCTATTGGTCATATACTCAACTGATAGAAGTTTGACCTCAGAGTGTGCTTAACTGGACACTTGCCTTGCCACCTTCTTATTGTGATCCTTCTTGCTAGATCCTAGCACCTCTGCAAACCATCTAGTGAGATAGCTGTCCCCTAGCAAAGCTTAGGTGACTGGTGATAAGGACCAACCTAACATTATATAGGAAGCTTCCCTCAGCAACCCTCATGTCCATTGTAAGTGACTAGAAGATGCACGATATCTCTAGGGTGTCATGGGCCCTAATCCCATCACAGACCTACCTAGCCAACACTAGACCAGATCTGTGAGTAGACTGCAAATCTATGACAGGAGATACACCCAAACACAGTGATCAAGGATAGCAACCTAGATCTTAAAGGCCTGTAGATTGGAGAGAGGAAACTGCTCTGTCTAAAGCAATTTAGACAGATTGTAGGAACCTTAGTGAACCTGGAAAACAACTGTGACCTACTCTGGACTGATAACAAAGGGCAGAGCCAATCTTTGAATGCCTGGATAACTGGCCATTATCTTGGACAACAAGTAGAAGAGAAAAACACCCACATAAAGCACTAGACCAGCTGTGGGAGACAATAGCTGTGCTGTGGAATAACTCTAAGCCATGTACAAAAAGGAGTATCCAATTGAAGGGTAACCAGAAAGGAAAGATAGACCCCTCACACAAGTGTGGAAATTGCACACTACAGAAATTGTCCACCATCCAGAAGCACAACTGGATTCAAGAAAGATTAAAGCCATACCAAAGGAAATCCTGGAGATACTCAAAATCAAGATAGGATTCTGTCCAAGCTAGACAGCACCCACCATGACACCTTCCCACCACAGATTCTTCAAAGCCACCCTGTTTTCAGGAAAGGGAAAACAGCAATTACAGGTTGACCCTGACCCTGACCAATCTTCCTCCTCACAATCCTGAAACCCAAACAACCTAGACAACACCAGCCAACCCCACCCTCAGATCCTGCACTTCAGCTTTGTACCCACCCACTGGAGCAAACCCCATATTCACCACCCCCACCCATCCAACACACTGAATCCTTTCACAACACTCCTCCACCCATCAGACCTTCCACCAGTGCCACAGCAGGACTTATCAGACAAGCTTCTCTCAGAGAGCACTCTGAGTGAATTAGCCAAGCAGCTACAACACCAGAACAATCAACCCAGCCAAACCCCCTCCTTCAACACAGAGGAGATAATGACCACTTTGACACTGAGTCAGAACACTCTTATCACTCAGGAAGTAACCAGCAATCCCCAGAACAACTGAACTCCCTGGAACAGCAACCAGATTCCCCAGAGCAGCCCATCCTCCAGCTGCTCACCCTCACCCCAGTACAACAAGCCTGGTATGACACCTTCACCCCAGAACAACAGGAATATCTCAGAACCCTATCTGCCACCACTTGAGAAACCATCTTTGACAATCTTGTCAAAACACACAGATCAGACCCCAACAATAAGACTACCTCAAGTTCCAATCCAGCCTCCCAGCCCCAATCACCTCACCCAGTACATTCCACCATGTCAACCACTTGAGACCCAAAAGTTGAAAAACCCAAGCCCTTCTATGGAGACCCATCAGACTACCAATGATGGAAGAGAGACCTACAAATTTACTATGCATGCCAACCAACCAATCTCTCCTCCAATGCATCCAAGATCATGTTTGCCCTCCTCAACATGCAAGGACTGGCAACCACTTGGAAAGAAGCCTATGTCACTTTGCACACAACAGGAAACACATTCAACACCACCCAAACTCTCACTGAATTCTTCACCAAGTTGGACAACTCATTTAAACAAGCCTCTACCACCATTGTCAGCATCAACCACCTCACACACCTCAAACAGAATGGACGACCAATTGAAGAGTACATCAACCAGTTCAAGAACCTCTGCACCTCAGCAGGAATTACTCATAATGAGACCAAAGTTGCACTATTCCTTAAAGGACTGGACCTGTATTACCACAAAGGCATCATTAACCAACAGCTGGCAGAAGACAACCCTGAAGCTGTCTTCACAGCAGCCTACTGCACAGGAGGACTGGTGCACTTTCAATCATTTACTGATTGCCCAAGAAATTTGTACTGACCCCACTTGAACTCCCATCACAAGAAGTCTTCAAAACATTGTGTTTCAAGCAAAAGCTACAACTTCTGAGCATATACACTGTCTCAAATGACTTGTAACCCCCCAGGATACAGTTCCATGGACATTGACAACATCCTTACAAATGAGCTCAATAATATTGATGGAACAGATAGTGAATCTGAACTGTCATCAGACAAAAGTTCTTCAGAAGTATCATCCAACAACAACTACTACACAAGTGAACAAGTTAATCAAATTGTTGAAGCACACATCAAATCAGAACTCAACAACGTCCTTCCCCAAGAACTCCACAAACTCAGAAGCAAAGGATCATGCTTCTGCAAAACCAGAAAGCACTGCACATGATCATGCTGACTCAACAAATGCAAGTCAAAGAACAGAGCCTCCTATTCCTGGAATCAATATGGAGGAAAATCTCAAAAACACCAAAAATCGAGACTCAACAACATCAAAGAAGAGTCAAGTGAAGAAGAAGACTCAAAAGGGAAAGGAAAGGATTATACCAGAAGGAACTAGCCAGCATCATGTCTAGTTCTGATAACAACTTGCAAACTACAAGCAGTGATTCAGAATATTCCTCCAATGGATACCCCCAACTGAGAAACCCACCTGCATATCAGAAACCAACTCAAACTATTAACCAAGTCACAGCCCAGCAACATAACAAGATCCTGTACCTTCCAGCATGCATACACCTGCCCAAGCAGCAACCTATTGACACTTTGACCCTCCTAGACTCAGGAGCCAGAGGAAACTTCATCGATAAGCATCTAATCAAACAATGGAATCTCAATATCTGACCCTTGCTGAAACCTATTGAAGTTCAGAACACTGACAGATCAATTAACAAAGCAGGAACTACCACTGAGGAATGCTTGCTCAACATCAAGATCAACAGTCAGATCACACCAGTAACTACCTGAGTTACCAAACTTGGCAAACCAAAAATCATTCTTGGAGCCCCATGGCTCATGGAACACAATCTGGATATTGATTGGAGAAATCAAACCTTCACTTGGAGAAACAATGATCCCTGATACATTTATCAGGAACTCCTCTATACCATGGAAGATGAAATTGATGAAATCAACCATATCACCCTTGAACCCGAATCATTCCTAGAAATCAACTTCAAGGCAAATGCCTCACAAGCTATCACACAACAGTATGGAGATCAAAAGAAGGAATCTGACCCACGAAAGGTTGTTCCAAAAGAATTCCACAACTACCTCAACATATTCTCTGAAAAGAAAGCATCAAGATTTCCACCCAGCAGACCCTGGGATCACAAGATCGAACTCAAGGAATCATTCAAGCCAAAGTCATTCAAACCCTATTAACTATCACCAAATGAGATGCAAGAACTCAACAAATTCATTGATGAGAACCTTGAGAAAGGCTACAGATGACCATCAGAATCACCCATGGCATCACCCTTCTTCTTCATAGGAAAGAAAGATGGGAAACTACAACTATGTCAGGACTACTGATACCTCAACATGCATACAATCAAAAATGCCTATCCAATCCCACTCATAGCAACATTACTAGACAAGCTCAAAGGATCAAAATAGTTCATGAAATTCAATGTACAAGCTGGATACAACATCTGCATCCAAGATGGCAACCAATGGAAAGGCACCTTCAAAACCCCAAGAGGATTATTCAAACCAACTGTCATGTTCTTCAGAATGTGCAACAGCCCAGCCACCTTTCAATCTATGATGGACCATATATTTGCCCATCTTATCTGCAGAGGGCAAGTACTCATCTACATGGATGACATCCTCATCCATGCCAAAACTTGAGAAGAACTGCAACAAATCACCTGAGAAGTACTTGAAATACTTCACAAACATGATCTGTATCTCAAACCCAAAAAATGCACATTTGAAAAACAATGAGTCACATCAGCAAAACAGCTTAAAACTATTATTACAATTTGGTCTATGTATAGTATTCAAAAGATAAAATAGACATTGATAGTAGAAAAAAAACATTCAAAGCAGTATGTAAGGGCATGCAATGTTCCCAGCAGTATAACAGCATGGCCAAAACATTTGAACACATTTCTTATGCCATCAAATCCTTTTGTTCAGAATGTATTGACCCACAATGATATTTTGGGTAGATATTCATATTCAACATTTTTTGGGTATTCAAAATGTAAAATTTTTCCATTTTCTGGAATAATGAGCAAGAATGTAAGATTAAAAAATATTAGCATAGAATACATGGCCATCCTAGAGTTAGTATTGATTAAATGGCTATGTGTGCAATGCATCTCATGGGCATAGGGGAGACTGACATCTGCTTGGGCCATATCTTGCATCAGCCCTGGCAATCACTATTAAATTTAGCTGATCTAAATATAATGAATTCTACACTGGTACCTACAAGTATCTACAATAGATGTCTTCAAGTGAGAGTGGCCTCCAAGCTGTGAATACGAGCAACACTTCATTGGTTGTTTGTACATGTGTAGTGGGAACAGACTAGGAACTCACCACCAGGAACTGATCTCGACCTCATCTTTCACCTACATGATGGACACCTTCCAACTAGCTGCTATGTAAACACAAACACTCCCTCAACTGCTAATGGCTGCTCACCAATCTCCAGATACTGCTGTGTCATAAACCAAATCTTTCATTGCCTCCACTGCAACTCTGTTAGGTTGGTCCTTATCACTAGTCACCTAAGCTTTGCTAGGGGGTGGCTATCTCACTAGATGGTTCACAGAGGTGCTAGGATTTAGCAAGAAGGATCATGATAAGAAGGTGGCGAGGCAAGTGTCCAGTTAAGCACACTCTGAGGTCAAACTTCTATCAGTCAAGTATATGGCCAATAGAGAGTCTACTACCACACTGATCATGAACTAATGTCAATTGCAAAGTTAAAGCAAGACAATAACTTTGGATTTGAGAATATAGAAAGCTTGCACTTCCAGTACATGGGTGGCTATTTAAGCTCTACTTCTAAGGTCCTAAAGTGGTAACTATGACAAAGTAGTGCTGCATGTCTGAGAGTCAATAGAAGCATAACTATGGAGTGGAGAGATACAAGAATAGAGACTAAGATGGAATAGGAAACAGAGACAGAAAAGGAAACTAACTAGATAAGGGAAACAGTCCAAATTGGGGTTCAGTTGAGATACAGGGATACTAGATGAATAGTCAATAACACAAGAGATGGGAAGAACTATTTACTAGTAATACTCCAAGTCCATATTAGAGTGGAGTCATCCATTGGCAGAGTCAGAAGAGTATGACTTGGGAGATGAGCTGGAGTGAGGAATAGTAGAATACCCTGTAAAGGGTTGCAATTCTTCTGAAGAGCCTGATCCATGGAGGTAGAGCAGACTGTGGTGTGGTGACAATGATGAGGATGATGAGGAGACATCTGTGGTGATGTAGGGAGATGGATATGGAGGGGGATTGACTGTGGGCTGTGTAGGTTCTGACTCATCAAGGCCAGGGACGTTGGAGTTGACTGAGAAGAGTGGAGGGAGCTGCATATGTCAGGGAGAAATGGCCAGAGGTTCATTGGAGTTCAGGTCGAGGTTGTTACGGACTTCACTTCGTATCCATTAAACTCTCGGAGCCTTGGTTACAACCTGGATTCTGTGGATCATATTCAGTTTAACCTTTCTTCTGTTTCCGTCGGGTATTCTCTCTCCATAAATACTTTTCTCCATACTTTTCCTTCCGTTACATTTCTTATCAGAATTCTTTATCCGATTATCTTGTGTTTTTCCATTTATCTGCAGCCTTTCCCTTCACCTTGATTATCTTCCACTTATCTAGGTTTTTCCGTTTATCTGATGTTTCACTTCTGCCCCCATCCCTCAGACGTCCGGACGCTTTGCAGACGGACTCCTTATTCTGGTATCTTCACCGTGGTTATCAGTTCACATGTTTCCTAGTATTCTCCTTTGAGTAGTTACTATTGTTTCTCGCTTAACTACTACTCCCCGGACTTTATCCTGACTACTAGTATATAAGTAGGATTACTACTGTTTGTACTCCTCAGTCAGAATATCAATTTAGATCTCTCTCCTCTCTCCTGTCTGTCCGCTACAAGTCCGCTCCTCAGTCCAGGCTTGTCCTGTCTTCGTCCGTCCTCTGTCCGCTCATCCGCCCGAGTCCATAGTTGGTCAAGTGAGGCCACCACGGTATCAGAGGGGCACAACACATAAGTTGAAGCCAAGGCCTCAACCCCGTGTCCACGTGTGTCCGCCTTGGCCGCCCATGGTCCACCCCCATCCGGAGTCAGTTCTTAACAGTATATTCTGACTCAGACCTCTGGTATCATTCCAAATTTTTTATGCCATCTATGACACGTAGTGCTGCATGAGCTCAAGGAATCACCATTCCAGAACCTGTTCTTCCCCACACAAATTGTGAATTCTCTTCGACTCCCACTCCATATCAATCTTCTTCCACCATGTCTTCTACTATGGTTACTGCCAAGTCCAGAACTCAAAATCAAACCTCTGCTGGGTACTCACAAGGAGGTTCCAGTGGCCCTCCGGACCCTGGAGATGGGGGTGGTGGTGGTGACAATGATCCTGGTGAGGACGACGATGAAAATCAAGACCCCCAGGAGATGTTAGCCAATGCTCTCAGCCACCTCTCCCATACCCTCCATTCCTTGGAGCATAGCAACTCTGTTGGCCCAGCAAATCCCTCTCGCATGAAGGTCTGAGAACCTGACACTTTTGACGGCTCGGACTCTCTCAAAATCCGCCAATGGGTCTTCCAGTGCCACCTCTATTTTACTTCAAATGCACATCAGTTTGCAGAAGACTCTTCCAAAATCCGCTTTGCTATCACGTATCTGTCCGGCACTGCCCTCAACTGGTTCCAAACCATTCTCGGGTCTGAAGATCTTGATTGGTCTGGCCACGAGCTTCTCAACAACTGGGAAGTCTTTGTCAGAGAAATAGAAACCCGCTTTGGACTTGCAGACCCCACTGGAGAAGCCGCTGAAGAGCTGGACTCTCTCCGGATGGCTAGTAACCAACCTATCCTCAAGTATGACCTCGAGTTCAACTGCCTGGCTAGTTTGGTCGGGTGGCTGGACTCAGTCCTTTGTCATCGTTATTACAGGGGTCTTCCAGATCATATTCAGGACTTGATTGCCACTTGGGCGGAGGGTAAGCCCAACTCCTTGGATGAAATGAAAAGGGTCACTAGTCTTATTGACCAACGTCACTGGGAGTGGCAGCGCGAGTGTAAGCATCATAGTGACCGCTCTGCGCAGTCCCCAAAGAATGACCCTAATCAGAAAAAACCTGGCAATTTGTCCAACAACAACAATAATCAGAAGCCTAACTCGTCCTCCACCAAATCCCCTCCTAATTCTTCCCAGTCCGGCAATCGCCTGAACTCATCTGGAAACGCTCCGAAGTCATCTCTGGGCAATAAACTTGGCCCTAACAGCAAGCTCACCCCTCAAGAATGCCAATGTCACTTCAACAACAACCTCTGTATGTTCTGCAGTGATGCTAACCATCGGGTAAACAACTGCCCACACAAGGCATCCGGATCCAGTCCTCCTCCAGGTCCATCCACCTCCAATCAGAAGGCCAAAGGTCAGCAGGCTCAAGCCCAAGCTGAGGTTCCGGCGAAGAGCCCCTCTCCTTTGAATCCCCCATCGGGTTTGAAAAAATAGAGGGTGGTCCTCAGGACTCTGCACAGACTGGGGACCACGTTGAACTCATCTGTGCTACAGAGAGTTTCTGACTCAACGTGTCCGCTCTTTCCGACCCTCATGCTCTTCATGTTCCCCTTTCCTCTCCATCTTTTGCTCCTTTGTCCGCCTCCGATCCACCTTCGTCCATCGGTACTGTGACTGCCTTGGTGGATAGTGGTTCTACACATTGTTTCATTGACTCTTCCCTTGTTTGTGATTGCTTGATTCCTACGTTCTGTGTTGCTCCTGTAGAACTCTGACTTTTTGACGGCTCTTCAAACTCGTATATAACTGAACTAGCGAAAATCCCTGTTACTTTTCCTACTGGTGAATCAATGACTTTGGACTTCTATGTCACTCAGTTGGATTCATCTTGCTCTGTGGTTCTCGGTCACAACTGGCTCACCTGCTACAATCCGTTGATTGACTGGGTCTCGAACAGTATCTCTTTCTGGCCACAGCAACAAGCCTTTCCAACCCCTGCTCCGACTCTCCGCGCCATGCTTTCTTCTGCTTTTCCAGTCCATCCGGATCTGCCTTCCTCCACTTCCAATCCTGTTCCCCTGTCCTCTCTGTCCGATTCACCTCCACTCCGTCCTCACATCAGCCTGATCAGTGCTGCACCTTTTCTGCGTGCATCACGCCTCCCTGGTTCAGTTTCCTTTACTTTCAACATCCATCCTCCATCCGCCTCCACTGGGTCCACTCAGCCATCCAAGCCCATTGATTTGTCAAATGTTCCCTCAGAGTATCATGAATTTGCTGACATCTTCAGCAAGGTCTGCGTGGATACGTTGCCTCCACATCGTCTGTACAACCTCAAAATCAATCTGGAAGAGGGTGCTAGTCCTCCCATCAGGACCATTTACTCTCTATCCCAGGTTGAGCTTGAGGCATTAAGGGAATTCATTGATGAACATTTGTCCATTGGCTTCATTCGTCCATCAACCTCCCCACATGGTGCTCTGGTCCTCTTCATCTGCAAGAAAGACAGTTCTCTCCACCTTTGCATCGATTTCCGTGGGCTCAACAAGATCACCAAGAAAGACTGTTACCCCCTTCCCCCGATTTCCGACCTCCTTGATTCTCCTCACAAAGCTCGCATCTACACCAAGATAGATCTCCGTCATGCCTACCATCTCGTCCAGATAGCCGAGGGAGACAAATGGAAAACTGCCTTCAGGACCTGCTACGGCTCCTTTGAATGGATGGGTTATGCCATTCGGCCTCACCAATGCTCCAGCGGCTTTCCAGCACTTCATGAATGACATTTTTGGCAACTTATTGGATGTATGTGTCACTATCTATCTTGATGATATACTGATCTACTCGGACAACATCTCCCAACATAAACAACATGTCCGGGAAGTCCTCTGTCAGCTCCACAAGCATGGCTTGTACGTGCAAGCAGACAAGTGCGAGTTCCATTCAGAAGCAGTTGAATACCTTGGTTACATCTTGTCCCCGGACAGTCTCAAGATGTCCGAAGACAAAGTCAAGATCATTCAAGATTGGCCCGAGCCAAAGAAAGTCAAGGACATTCAGTCCTTCCTAGGTTTCACTAACTTCTACCACTGTTTTATTCATGGTTATTCTGACATTGTAGTTCCCCTGACCCGTCTCACCTGCAAGGGTGCTCCCTGGAACTTCATGGCAGAGTGCCGTGAAGCATTCGAGGTGCTCAAGAAGGCTTTCACCACGGCTCTGGTCTTGACCCACTGGATTCCGGACTCTCAGATTATTGTTGAGACAGATGCATCGGATTACGCCCTGGCTGCCATTCTTTCCATTATCGCTCCTGACAGTGACATTCATCCCATTGCTTTCCATTCCCACACTTTCAATGCATCCGAGTCTAACTATGACACTCACAACAAGGAACTCCTAGCCATCTTTGAGGCTTTCCATGTCTGGTGACACTATCTTGAAGGCTCTGCCTTACCCATTGATGTGGTCACTGATCACAAGAATCTGGAGTATTTCTCCACTACTAAAGTTCTGACCTGTCACCAGGCTCATTGGTCAGAGTACTTGTTGCAGTTCAATCTCGTCATCCGCTTCTGTCCCAGATGCCTCGGGACAAAACTGGATGCTTTGACTAGACAATGGGACATCTATCCTAAAGGGGGGAATAATGGCTACGCCATGGTAAATCCTCACAACTCAGACCTGTTTTCACTCAAGAACAGCTTGCGGCCTCTGTCCGGGCCACCTCTCTCTTTTCCCCTTCCCTCCGAGTGGCCGTGGTCCTTGACTACAAGCAGCTCCATTTTGACATCCTTTCTGCCCTTCCTTCCGATCCCCTTGCTGCTGAGCATATCTCTAGCCCCCAAGGTCACTGGTCTGTGGATTCGGATGGTTTCCTCCGCCTTGATGGCTGCATTTATGTCCCCGATTCTAATGACCTCCACTTGTGAGCCCTCCAGTACAAGCATGATCACATGCTTTCCAGACACTTCGGTCAGAACAAAACACTAGAGTTGGTCTGTCGTGACTACACCTGGCCGAATGTCCACTCCTTCATCAAGGACTTCTGCAAAAGCTGCATAACCTGTATGCGGAGCAAGTCACAGCATCATTGGCCGTACAGAAACCTTAAGCAACTCCCTATCCCGGATTGCCCTTGGCATTCCATCTCTATGGACTTCATTGAGAAGCTCCCCAAGTCCTCTGGCTTTGACACTATCCTTGTAATCGTCGACCATCTCACCAAGCAAAGTATCTTCATTCCGACTCACGACACCATTACCTCCACTGAACTCGCCCGCCTATTCATCCTCCACGTATTTTCGAAGCACGGTGTTCCCTCTCATGTCACGTCTGATTGCAGCTCCGAATTTGTCTCACACTTCTTCCAGTCCTTGGGCAAGGCTCTGGATATGAAGCTGCATTTCACATCCGGATATCATCCGGAAGGCAACAGACAGACTGAGCAGACCAACCAGACGCTCAAACAATACCTCTGAGTATATTGCAATTATCAGCAGGACAATTGGGCTGACTTACTTCCCATTGCAGAGTTTGCCTACAACAATGCTCCTAATGCTACCACTGGTGTCTCTCCATTCTTTGCTAACAAGGGTTATCACCCTGCCATCTCTGTCCATCCTGAACACGATCTTGCATCCGCCTGGGCCCGAGATTTCGCGGTCGACCTTGACAACTTACACTCTGCTCTCAAGACTGAAATCACCTGAGCCCAGGAGTGTTATCAGGTGTCTGCTGACGCCCACTGTCTGTCCGCTCTGGACTTCAAGGTTGGTGATAAAGTCTTCGTCAAAGCCCAGTTCTTCCAGACCACTAGACCTTCAAAGAAATTATTGGAGAAGTTCTTAGGCCCGTACGAGATCATCACTCAAGCTGGCTCTCTTTCCTTTACCCTCCGACTTCCCGACTCTATGCGTGCCATTCACCCTGTCTTCCATGTTTCCATGCTTGAGCCTTCTACTCCCAACACCATTCCTAACCATGTCCCTCCACCTCCGCCTCCGGTTATCATTGATGGCGAGCCCGAATATGAGATCAAGCGGATTGTGGACTCCAAGATTGACCGGCGCTGCTGGACATGCCCACTCCTGTACAAAGTCATTTGGGCCAGTTACGAAGGTACGGATGAAGAGTTTAGTTGGCTAACGGCTAAGGAACTTGAACACACACAAGAGTTAGTGGCTGACTTTCATGCCAGCTATCCTGACAAGCCTGGTCCCCTGTCTTCCCTCTGATCTCATTCCGTTTCTGACTTTCTGATATCTTCCATTTGATCTTTCCTTATTTTCTTATCACTTCTGTTGCGGCGCACCAAAAAACTTTCAATTCTACACAAATTCCAAGATTTTTTTATACGTTGACAGGAGGCACAGACCCACTACTCCTCCGCCTCTCTGCCTTCAGATCCGCCCTCCTCATTTTCCTCTTCCTCCTCCTCTTCTCCATTTTCTTCTTCTTCCTCTTCTGACCCCTTTTCCTCTGCACCCACAGTTTCCTCCAGTCCGCCTTGGTCCTCATCCACCTCCTGATCCACTACCTCCATCTCCTCAGTGCTGTCCATGTCCACATCCCTTACCTCTGAACCCTTCTTCTCCACCTCCTCCTCCGAATGTCTTCGGGCCCACGGTATGTCCTCCTCTGAAATTTGATATGCCCTCCTCATCAGGGCATTGGTCTCCTCCTGCACTCTCCAGAGGGCAGATATTTCTGTGGTCAGGGCACAGATGGCCTCTATTGGGGTTTGGGTCAGATTTGTGAACAAGGTGACCTGTTTCTTGCTCCACAGGCTGTGGTGAGGTACCTACTGTATTCCTGGGTCAGCTTACCACCAACCCCATCCTCCACATAGGCACTTACCACACCATGGAGTGCCCCCATTATCCTGACTTCCGACTCTGTGATATCCTTACCCATCCAAGTGAACGGGTTAAGGATATGGGGAGTGGGGCATTGCAGCCCCTGCGGATTTTCACGATCCACTGTTTCTTCTCAGAGAAACAGCTCGCACCGGGCCTTCTTCTGGTAGCACCCAGCGCATGAATGAATTTGTTCCCCTATGAAAATGGTCAGTGAGAGGAACATCTTCAGAAAGGGGCACTTACTTTCGTGCAGAACACACTTCAGCTGCATTTGGTGGCAGCGGCGACACAAATTTTGGCCCCCCATCTTGTTGGGGAGCCGCTTGTGAGAGCCCGCCAGATGATCCACAATCTGGATATCCGAGTCTGAGCCCACGTCCGCTTCGACCTCGACGGCCTTCGCTTTTCCCTTGGCTGCCCACCGCGCCTCTGCCACTTCTTCTGCCCTCTTCTTGGCCTGTTCCTCTGCTCTCTGCTTCTCCATCTGCCTCTGCTCTTCCTCCTCACACTCCCATCAGACCCACTCGGCTTCCTCCGCCTCCCTCTTGGCCTTCTCCTCTTCCCTCTGTCTTCTCTCTGCCTCTGCTCTCTCTGTCGCCTGCCTCTGCTCCTCCTCCAACCGTCTCCGCTCCGCCTCCTCCATTCTCCCTCACTTCTTGCTGGGACCTGCCTCCATCACGGAGCCCTCTGTGGGCACAGATGTTTTCGCCTTCTCCTTCTGCCAGTTCTGGTAGAAGGCAGCAAAGGCCGCCATGAGCTCCGGATCAGCTTGGGCCTGAGGGGGGGTGTTCTCTTGTTGGGACATGTCGGTTTGTGAATTGAGGGAATGAAGTCTGCAATCCGAGGGCACTCATTTTATATCCAGTGGAGAGAGTTCAGGGCAGGTATCCGGTCCAGTCTAGGGCCTCGGAGGCTCGGCCCTAAGGGGGGAATACTGTTACGG
>JAEUWR010000606.1:0-60175 GCA_018524895.1 Podaxis sp. C-F-101400 | reverse complement strand
TGTCCCATAATAGCCTTGGACTTTTTCCGAAGGCGCACATCATTTAGTTGTCCCACTGACCGTCCAATGACTGTATGGTATTTTATCTGTGTCTGCCAAAAATAGAGACAATCGGCAATTACCGAAGGCGACGCGTTATGCAAGATGACGCGTCAGTCATCCTGATCAATTACTCTCCCAATCATCTGCCTTCTAACCCACCATGGTACGTCTTTGGCTCTCTGCTGGAGGATACGCTATTTACTGACGAAGAATTTGCACCTAGGCTCGGAGATACGACAGTAAGATCTGCATATATATGTTTACCTTACTCGTAATCACCAAGATGATATCACTGTCCAGGTCGTACAACCATCTTCTCGCCTGAAGGTACGCATTCCTTTGCCTCATCTCTCATACCGTTTTGCTAACATTTTTGACCTCTAGGGCGTCTATATCAAAGTAAATCCTGTCTTCATGACGAAGTGATCAATTGCAAACCGCTCATTCATTCTACTAGTTGAGTATGCCATGGAAGCAATCTCACACGCTGGAACCGTCCTCGGCGTCCTAGCAAAGGACGGCGTCGTTCTCGCTGCAGAGAAGAAAGTCACAGGCAAACTTCTCGATCTTTCGGGTGCAAAGGAGGGAGGATACGGTGGGAGTGGTGAGAAGATCTTTTTGCTCAATTCGTGCGCGCCCGTTTTGTTGGCATTCAATGCAAGGAGAAAGATTGACTTCGTTGGTATTTAAACAGGAACGTGATAGGTGGTGTAGCAGGGTTGACGGCCGACGCGAACTCACTGGTCAACTATGCGCGGTCGGCGGCGCAGCGGCATTTGTTGGCTTATAATGAGGATATAGCCGTTGAGCTTTTGGCGCAAAAGTTGTGTGACTTGAAACAGGGTTATACGCAGTTTGGAGGTACGTCGTGGTTTCCTCTCTTTCATACTGAGTGACCCGACTTCGGGATAAGGTCTTCGGCCGTTTGGTGTTTCAATTCTCTATGCTGGATACGATCCTCACTATCACTTCCAACTCTACCATTCCGATCCCTCCGGCAACTATTCTGGTTGGAAAGCGACATGTATCGGGGCAAATAATGGAACAGCGCAGAGTTTATTGAAGCAGGAGTACAAAGATGATATCCTGGTGAAGGATGCGATCGGGCTGGTTCTTAGGACGATGAGCAAGACGATGGATAGTACTACCCTGAGCAGCGAAAAGCGTGCGTCTCCTGGTTCTTCCGTGTTGCCGAGATGCTGATTTGTGGGTAGTTGAGTTTGCTGTCCTGACGCTCGACGAGGAGACCAAAACACCCAAGGCCAAGATTTATCGACCTGCAGAGATTGATGCGCTATTGCAGACGGAAGGACTGACAAAGAAGGATGAGGATACCGAGATGAGGTCGACATGAGGTGTACTTTCAACTTGCTGTACTTCTATTTTGACAATCGTAATTTCATTACATTTTCAAGCCTTTTCATCGTGATGAAAGCAAGTAATCAAGGAAACAAAATAACATCAGCACACTAACGCTGGTTATCCACATGGAAGCGAAAAGAGGCAGCGAAGAATCAGTCTTAGTGGCATGCCATGCCTTTCCCGTTCGTGGAGTCTCCAAAGATAGCATCTGCGTCTATTGTTGAGCCGAAGATGAAGTGGCCGAGCGCAGCTCCGAGCACGACAGCAAGGATGAGGTATGCCTAGGAGGCGTTAGTACGGAAAATGGAGTGGGTCATTCATGAAATCACCCACGTTGTAGGTCATGAACACCAACATGAGGAAGAACGAGAGGAAAACGGTTGCGCCGTATAGTCCTGCTCTGAGAAGACGGGGGACGAGGGGAACAGGGGTTCTGTATTTACAGTCAACACTTGTGCGGGACTCACTCGTACAGAACTACGCACCCGGTCAAACGAGCCTTCGAATGACGACCGTTCAGCAATCCTGAGTCTTCATTGTCACGTTCGGGTGAAGTACTGGCACTGGAGATGCGTATTTTATTCTTGCCTTTGGCCCTCAGAGATTGAGCGAGATTTTGATCAAAGCGGCGAGAGAAGAGACGAAGGTATTCGTAGAAGATGCCGAGCCCGACGATGACGAGGAAGGAGAAGATGAAAGAAGCTGTAGATGTGATGTGCCAGCTTTGAAAGACGATACAGGTGTCGACGATGTGGGTGTTCCTGCGGACGTTGGGTTGGATTAGATGTGTAAGCGAAAGTTCAGGGAAGGGTTAGCTGCGTACCAGAGCATGTCCATTGTGCATTGGTGGGGCGTTGGCATGTCATGACCGCCGTGGCCGCCGTGTCCGGTGTGGTCGAGTATGTGCATGCTATGGTCGTGGTGGTTCATGGTTTCGCGTGGTTGGGTGGTAGGTAGGCTTAGATAGGCACTGTTGGCGTGTCACTAAGCGTTCTGATTTAATGTTACAGAGTTTGGTTCGGCGACAAATGGCAAACAAATTACGGAGATAGGGGCGTCTATCATTCGGGTCGTCCGGGGCCTCCTGACCCGTGTCTGATATTTGCTTGGCTACTTCTATCAGGATACGCAGTGTCTCGCAAATAGATGTTCTGAAGGCTGGTGTTGAAATGCAAATGTTAGCGTACAGTGATCCGTAAAACTACACACGGTATTCGATCAAGCAGTGATGTCATTCATCCAAGGACCAGTTGTTCTCTTTCACAAGTCGCTCGCGTTCGAGTAGGTATTTACCTAGACGAGCATTTGGTGAGATGGACTCATGGAGGTTGCAGGTGGCACACCTTCTTTGTATTTCTGGGAGTAGTTGGCTGCTTTGTGGTAGTACCATCCAAGTCTGTCATTGCATCCCATGCAAAAGACGTCTGCGACTGTGTGCACTCCAGTTCTGCCACAAGATGTTTGAGCATCCTAGAACAATGCAGATGCAGGTTCGCAATCAGCTCACAGCAGAGCACGATCCTCTCTTCTGCCCAACTTGACGTTGGTTGCAGAGTGCATCAAACTACAGGGCCAACGTTTCAGGCTGGAGGTTTGAGAGGTATTGGGTGAAGATTAACGCACTAGCCTCGTCCATCACGTCCTGAGAATGATTTGCTAATCATCTCATCTTGCAAAGCCTGCAATGGCTTGAGATATAGGATGAACTGTGTGTATGGTATGAGATCCTTACGATGACGGCTGAACACTTGGAGCAGATGTAGACTGGTTGGTCGTCGTATGCCAAGACCACCTGTGACTTCGTATCAGAGTTAGGAGAAAGGGTGCTGTATGCCATAACGTAGTGTCCAGCGAGAGGGTTGAACCTTCAGCGTTAAGGCACTTCAAGAGCGACCAAAGCAAGACGAAACGGGTAACGAAAGACCTTGCCTAGGGTTAGGGTCATGTAATTCAGAACCCTACCTTGCTACTTGCCACGACAATATACCCACCCCCGGAATAGGAGGCTAACCGTCTCGAATAGTGGTCACGACCGGTTGATACCCCATGAACGACGATAAACTACCGGATGAAGTGATTCTGGCGATCCAACGCGTGCTGGAGATTTCACCAGCCGAACAACCGGTCCAATTAGATGGGTCGTCGCAGGAATTCAATCCTGCGATGATTCTGAATGAGTTCTTTCCTAATGGTGCGTAGCTTCTGGTTGCATGGGACTTCCCGCGTGGCTCACTGAGGTGCTAATGTAGAGGCGTCGCTTGCGCACATCGATTCTGTGAACCAGAAACTCAGTGAGACGCAGGAGAAGATGCAAAAAGAAATAGACGAGCTTCAAGAAGAGCTGAAGAAGAACCAGGACCCAGAAAGGGTGACGTTGATTCAGGAGATGATTTCGGTATGTAGGTCGTGGTACTGCGATGGTTCATATCACTGATCCTGTTCTTCAGGATTTGCTCGGGCAAATGTCCCGTATAAGGGAGAAAGCTACAGAGTCTGAAGCCGTGGTCAGGAATATCACCAAGGACATTCAAGTCCTTGACCTCGCAAAGAAGAATCTGATTCTCAGTATGACGATGCTGAGAAGATTGGAGATGCTAGGTCCGTGTTCGTCTCCCTACATGAACATATGCACCTAATCATCTCTGTAGTCAACGCTATGACACAACTGGAGGATTATATCAAGGACAAACGATACAAGGAGGTATCCGAATCCCTGGCGGTATGCATTTTACATGCGGACCCCTCTCGGCGAGATGGCTGAATGCTTGGAGACAGACTGTCAAAGAAATCTCAGCAACGTTCAAGCAGTACACCTCCGTTCAGCGGATATCACGTATCTGGAAGCGCATACAAGAAATCCAAGGAGAGCTGCGCGCGCAACTGGAAGCAGACTTTGACGCCTTGTATGCCTCCTCACCCTTTCGCTCTCCAAATGGCGCTCATCCACAATGTAGTTATCTCCAAGGCACAGCAAAGCAGATCAAGCCGGCCCTCATATCTCAAGCCTGTCTCGTCGTCGACGTCTTGGGCGCAGACTTCCGTTCACACCTCATCGACCGTTACGTTGCACTCGAACTGAAAGAGTACCGTCGTATATTCAAAATCAACGATGAGGCTGGGCAGTTGGATAATATCTCGAGACGGTTTGCCTGGTTCCGGAGGTTGATACAGACTCACGAGCTTGAGCAGGGAAGGGTGTTTCCATCGCAATGGAATGTTGGATGGTTCTTGTTGGCCAAGTTTGCAGAGATCACTAGGTGAGTGTTGATCGTAGGTTGGGGATTGTATGTGGTTGAGGTGCTGAATGGATGATAAGAGACGATATTGCGACGCTGCTCTCCAGAGCTGCGTCGAATTTGAGTGTGAAATCGCTATTGGATGACTTGCAACAAACGGTTGATTTCGAAGTGTCGATGGCCAAGAAGTGGGCCACCCCCGTGAGTCCCTTGGTATTTTGTTGTGTGTACTAGTACCGATATCGTGTTCGTTCAGTTCGCGGAAATGTTGAAGTTCACAAGTGGCACAAGTCAACCGCAGAAAACCATCTCTGCAGCTTTCGAACCTCATCTCGGTATATTTGTCGACGCTCAGGATAAGTTTGTATCCTCCTTTCCTTGTTTTCTGTAGTGGTTCACTCATTACCGATTCGCGTAGGGTCTTGGCAGAGATGCTTGCACCTCATAGGAAGAAGGGCAAGCTTCCACCACGGACATCACTCGAGACTAACCGTACCTCGACGGAGGGTGGCGAGAAAGACGAACATCCGATGGTTGTCCTGCCTTCGTCTACAGAGCTCTTTTATTTCTATGGGCAAAGTTTGGATCAGTGCGCCAAGTTGTCAACTGGACTGGCGTTGTTTGACTTGTGTAATTTGCACAAAAAGTGGTTGAGGATATATGCCGGTAAGTTCGGGAAAAGTCTCTCTGTGATTGATGCCGTCCTAATGAAGAACACGCAGAGGACGTGCTGTCCTTGAGTGCTCCAAAACAGCGGCAAGTTTTCTTCAATCTTAGGACTAGATAGAATCCGAATTGTCGCGATTTAGGCCCGCAGCGCGCAAATCGACAGACTCACGATACGATGTCAACGAGATTAAGCAAGCTTGTCTGGTTATCAACACAGCAGACTATTGCCAGACAACAGCGTCTGAGGTACGTTTTAACTAGTGCTTGCGGCACCAAGTCACCCTAACGTGGTTAAGTTGGAGGGGAAAGTCAAGGAAAAGATAAATGAAGACTTCAAGGAGAAAGTGACCCTCCAGAAAGAGCGCGAACTCTTCGTCAGGTACTACATGTCAAACTAGATTTCCATTTCAGACCGACTAATGACCCCGCCGGCCATAGTGCCATCTCGGCAGCCATTACTGTCCTCCTTCGCGAAGTAGAGAACGCCACAGACGTATACTTTACTACGATGTCAAGGTCAAATTGGTCGAGCCTGAATCAAGTCAGCGGTCAATCGCCCTACGTCGGTGATCTAGTCAGGGCGGCCGAGCAGGTAGTGGAGATCATCAAGCCACTGATAGAGCAGAAGAAGTATTTGCGGAATTTCTTAGACAAAGTTTGCAGGTGTGTTGGCTTTTCCCTTTCCCCTCTCTCTTCTGGACTCCATTGGCTACCCCTTGAAACGAGTTCTATCCCCGAAATGATACTGAGAATTACTTCTTGGCTTCTAGTTTAATCCTAGTCAAATTCACAAACGCGCTTGTGAGAAGCCGGCCGTTGAAGGAAATCGGTGCGGAGCAGGTGCGCACGAATTCGCCCTCCCAATCTATGTATATGCAATGCTCATGTGGTGGTGGTTGATCTTAATCAAGCTCTTAATAGACCTTCAGGTCGTGAAAGGGTATCTGACAAAGATGCCTGGAGAGAGTCTGGTGACAAACATGTATGCTATTTTCTTTCCTCCGTTTCCTGTTTCTGCACTTCTTGGCCTTCTGACATTGCACATGTCCTTGTCCCATCAAATTGGCAGCTATACTAAGGCACTAACGAAGACGACTGCGCGCTTGGAAGCGCTCCTAAAAGTCATCGTAACACCCGTGGTGCGTGGTGTGATCGGTCCGTACGCGCTTAGAAACCTTGTACTAAACCGGGTAAATCATCTTTTAGGATCCGAAAGAGAACTTTATCCTCAATTACACATTCCTCATTGGGGATGCTTCTCTGATCAATTTCCAAAAGGTAATGCCCTTCTCAGCCATATGTCATGCGCAAGGCTCTGAAACACGGGAATTTAATAGATACTTGACCTAAAAGGCATTCCGCGAGCGCTGGAACAGGACCTTGAGGACACGTTTCTGATGATTACGAGCACTAAGACCGATCTTGACAGCACTTCGTTCCTGTCCTCTCTCGATATGGATCCACAGCTCACAGGCCATGCAACTGGTGCCGGAGGAAGCCTCCTTAGTCCGGCAGCGAGTAGGGTCTCGTTGCCTCTAGGTCCTACCTCTGCTACGGAAGGATTATTCCATAGTCTAAGTGGTGGTGGCGTATCAACGCAGAGCTCAAGTGGACCGGCGACGGGTTCTAGCACTGGTGATGGAGGGTCTGGGAGAGGAGGAGCGGCAGGTGAGACAAAGAGGGAGGTATTCTCCGATTTCAGGAGGTTTGTGAGCTTTGGCTTGCGGAAGGATTCGTCCGCGCCGTCGTAGAATTCTCTGATATCAGTGTTTTCGGTTACATCATCTCGCGGTTTAATGGATATTGCGGACTGGTTATACATGATTGATCGATCCCCAGTAAATGACAGGTTTAGTGACATTATGTATAGTAATGATGGAGGGTTGGTCATGGGTCCGACGACATCGAAATCCGAAACAGGATTACAGGACAGGACTTTTGGCGACAATAGTAGACAAGTGTGAATAGGGAAACAGAAATGAATGCTAGTAATACAATGCAAGGGTGCTCTGGAAAGCTGAATGGTGAATGGTCCGCAAAACCCGATGGGTATAGGAGAAAATTTGCAAAATGAAAGGTAATATTGAAAGTGAGGGCGAGAGAGCATGGACTAGAATACAAACACTATGAACTCGAAGGTTTCAAAAATCCACTGCGAGGTGTTCGTGGTGTCCCACTTCCACTCCCACCTCCAAACACCCTCTGCACAATCGAACTCGCAGTACTCTGCGGTTGCGTCTGTGGTTGCGATTGGTCCTGTTGAGGATTAAATCGCTGAGGCGTCAATGCCGACGAAGGTAATGGCGGATGTGCAGATGACTGGTGACGCGCGTATTGTACATGTCCCGGTTCCATGTCTGTTTCAGACTCGGATCCTGCGCTGGTGCGGAAGTGAACTTCAGAGATGGAATAAGGGAAACTATCGGTTGGAGAGTCAGGAGGATCATTGTCCCCATGAGGGTGATCTTCTCGAGGTTGGTCATGACTTTGTCCACTACTAGATTGAGCCGGAGGTCTTGCACCCGGTATATGTAGATGTTTCCCGTACTCGGTCTTCTTCTGTGCGCTTGGCACAGGTAAACTCGCGGTCGGTGAGAGCAACGAAGGCGAAGGCTCAACGCCCGGAAAACCTTCAGGCAGATAGGGTGAGGGTGGTATAGATAGTGGGAATGGGAAGATATTCGAACGAGGTGAACCTTCCGATGTCACGGCGCCAACTGACTCTCGTTTGGGAGAACCGTACCCGGAATTCGCAGAGGACGATGATTCAGTAGGAGTGGTCTGCATTGTCGTATTGCTCCACTTGGATTTCAGTCCTGTACTAGGAGTCGGAGGGACAGCTGGGACAATATCACGGCCGGGGAGCTGCATGGACCAGATCCGACCATGACCGGTGTCAGCGGCGGCAGAACTTGGGGTGCGCTCAAGGCCAGATGCTTCGGACGCGCGTCGGGAGTGCAATGACGGGGGTTGAGAACTGAAATCGAGGAAGGACGCAGTGCCAAATTCAGGCGGCTGACCGCGGTCGTGTCCTGAATCCGAACTTGGGAGTCCTGTACCAGCCGTCCCAGGCGTCGTTTCTGAAGTCCCAGATGGTGAAGTAGGTGACCGAGCACTAGGGAGCGTGAGCCTAAACCTCGACTTGACCTCTTTCTCCTTCTGTTTCTTCCTCTCCTTAGCCTTCTCCTTCCCCTTCCCCTTCTTTTCTTTCTCCTTCTCACCTGCTACCGGCGGCTCCTCTGCCGGCGTCGTAAAACTAGCACTCGTGCTCGTTGGGTCATCCTCAAAGTGAACTCTCGAAGCCGTAGACAATCTTCTCACACCTTCTCCATCACCTTCTCCCTCAGCACCAGCACCAGCAGCGCCCGAGCCACTCGGACCCCCTTCCACAAGAATCCCACCTCCACTTGTACCCGCACCAGTACCACTGGGAATAGCAGCTATAGCAGCAGCTTCCGCAAACGACTGGACGGCACCTGGAGATCCAAGACCCGCAGCATCACCCGTGGAAGAACGGCCTTTAAACCTTCTCTCTGGCGGGGAAGACGACGATGACGAAGATGAAGGAGGAGCGACGCCAGGACCACCAACGGTGTTGTTTTCGAATTCGAGTCTGAACGGCGATGTCTCCCGGACGGCGAGGAACGATCCAGACCCGGAATGTGCGATAGAATCTCGAACAGTAACCTGTTTCTGCTGCAGCGCTTTTGTGCGCGCACCGCTTGGCTTGGCTTGCGTTTCTTTTTGCTGTGAGGGTGGCTGCGGCTGCGGCTGTGGTTGGGGTTGGGGTTGGGAAGAGCTTGCCACTGGCGCGGGGACAGGTATTGGTGGAAGTGCACGGACAGGTGAACCAGTTCTTGGGCCTGGGCCGGACCCCGTCGCGGATGGTATCACCACAGTCGGAGGCGGAAGAGGTGATACACCTTCAGACGTACTCCCGCTCGCTTGTTGATGGTGTCCAACACTCGCGATATCCGATCTCGAACGGTTCGACGGTGAGTCTTCGGCCACATGGGGTTCTCTCTCTTCCTTCTCAACTTCCGGTCCCTCCTCGCGTTGCTCCTCCCTCCCGACTTGTTGTTCCTGTCTACTCTCCCTTCCCTTCCCCTTCCCTCTCCGCATACTCCGAACTTTACTAATTCTGGGACTCAACCCTCTAATCGCAGAGCGCATAGAGATGGGACCGCCTATACCGGCCAATCCGCCTCCAATGCCCAGTATATGCATTCCAGAAGTATGCATTTCGTCTGTTGAACGCGTGTGCGCAGCAGAGCTTCGCCGCCGTTGTTGCTGGCTTTGTGGCTGTGGTTGCGGTTGCGGTTGCGGTTGCGGTTGCGGTTGTTGCTGGTCAGACGAAGGTACAACTACGGGAGGCTCATTCTGTGCTCCAGGACCTTGAGGATCCTGAGGCGAGGGTGGTACACTCAGGTGTCTACTCTGACTCTGCGGAGATCGCGTAACGCTCCTCGGAACACTCGGAGGCGACGAAGTCCCATTCGAATTCGAGTTGGTATTTTGAGAGACGGAAGCAGCATATGAAGGAGGTTGGACGTTTAGGTAGGCTGCTAGATTCGGATTCGAGGCGTATGAAAGGGACGTAAACCCAGATAATGATTCCCCGTCTTCGTTGTGGTGAAAATCGCTCTGAGGCTCATAGGTCTGTGGCGAGATGGCGCTTTCTGTCGGTCTCGACTGCGAGCTAAACCGGAACGAGAACCCGGAGCTTCCGATCCTGCCCAGTTTCCCTTTTCCCTTCCCGTTTCCAGAGAGATTGTTGCTGGACCGTTTCTTCCCAAACCGTCGGAACGACCGACTTGAAGACCGGCTACTCATACTCCTCACCCCAATCCCACCATCAACTTCTGGATCATACCGCCCATAAATGAACCCATTCCCACCAACGCCAACACCGCCAGCACCAACACGGTCGACGTCAAAATCGCCATGACCATAATCAGTCCCTGGGGATTTTTCCTCTTGACCTCCTCCCGGGGAGTCCGAATGCCGGAATTTGAGGCCGAGAGTTGTTAGACCTGAGAGGGCATGAATGTCCCTCTTCCATCTTGCGAAGCCACTCCTGTTGCTGTCTCGATGTCCCCGGTTGCCAATAAGATTGTCATTTTCACCAGTGGTAGTGACAGCATTAACGTCAGGAGCAATGTTGATCGCGTCGTCAGGCTGATCTGTAGCGCGTCCAATGTCCAACACGACTCCCGTTGCTCCTATCGCCGCACCCGCATTATTTGTAATGGCTTCTTGCTCCTTCTCATGCGCATATACGGGCTCGCGTGGGTTTTGAATTCGGGATTTTCGGTGGTTTTGGAAGCGTGACGGGGGAGTGGTGTAATCACCGAATTCGCGTTCGCGGCGTTGGCGTCGTCGTCGCCGAGGTCTCCAAATGAGAAAGTAGAAGAGAACGCCAGTGAGAAGTATGAACGCCAGAAAACCCGCCAAGACGAGTGCGGCTATAGTCCCTTTGGCAAATTTTTCATTTACGGAAGATGGTGGTGACGCTGGCGGGAACGGTTGGGTGGTATTGCCATTGTTTGCGCTGTTATCCGGCGATCCATTGGACGGAGGTAATGACCTGGTTGATCAGAGTATATTTAGCAACGAATCGTTTGGATTGGAGAGAATCAAAGAAGCAGAGAATCAGGTGCAAAATTAAATGACGTGTAAATCAGAAGTGTGGTTTTGGTAAGATAGAGCGAAAACAGAAGAAGGGGAGGATGGAAATTAATAATAGAATATGAGAACGACATACGCGGGTTCTCCCGAGGAGAAAACATCGAAGCCACTTGATTTGAGCTGGAGAGTACCACCCTCGTTACGCACGATAATTTGATGAGACGAATTAGCATCGAGGCCAGAAGCGAAGAAGAGGAGGGAGTTGGAGTTGGTGAAAGAGGAGCGGGCGGAGAAGATGGGAGATTGGTTGCCGTCGAGGGTCACAGAATAGTTGCCTGCTGAAGGCGATGTAGTTCCAAAGATAAGAATGGAGATACCTAGATGAGGTGTAAGGTTTGATGATGGTATGTGATTAGTGACTGGTGCATGCGGGGAAGGCACGAGATGCGAGAACGTACCGGAGAACGTGGCTTGTGCCCTGTCACCTTCCGTCTGGGACTCATGAAACGGCGGTTGGCCGGTCGATGGGAGGAAGGACCAGCGTCCTAGGAATGTGATGTCGTTATCATCTAGAACGCGTTCAGTGAAGACGAGACTGTGAAGTGGTTGAGGAAACAGTTTCATAGAAGACGGAGGGGGGTAGGACGGACTCGGAAGAGTTTCCTGGGGGTGGACTTGAGATAACGGCCTTATCAAAGACCAGGAGAGAGGAATCGAGGGGGTCTTGGACTTCTGGCGTGATTGCAGTAAGCGTGATAGTGTGGTCCCCGTCGGACAGACCATCGAGGGAGGCTAGAAGATTTGGAGTGGAGTCAGACTGGTTAGACTGGATCGAGGCACCATCGAGTGACAAGGAAAAGGTAGCATTGGACGTAGTATTGCCGAATAGCTGTATGGAGGTGCCTGGACGCGAGATTCAGCGAGAAAAGGGGGGCAGAGAAGGGAGAGAGGCAGACCATGCCAGGGGATGGTGAGGGATGCGCCATTGCGCGAGGTAATGTGTTGGGTCTGACCGACGCCGGTTTGTCCGATGGAAGTGGCAAATCCTGAGCCGAGAAAGTAAGGGTTCCAGCCCGCAGTTAGATTTGGAACAGAGAAAGTGTCTGGGAAAGGAGAGTATGCGATGGTGGGGGAGGTGTCGTCGACAGAGAACTGGACCGAGTTGGCCATGAACTCATGGAAGGGGTGAGCAAGTGGCTGGAGTCAAAAGGACGGAAGGGGGATCCGAGGTGCAAGGGATGGAAGATACTTAGATAACCGAGCGGCGACAAGGATCTGAGAAGTCATGTCAATAATTGCCCACAAGACATCATCAACACCCATCCATCCATCACTCACCCCCATATGCCTTCTTTTTCAGCGCCCCGTCTTCTTCGCTCCCATGTCCGAGGTTTTCCCCACCCGTCTCATCGGCTCTCCCTCCCTCCTCAGCACACTCATCAACCATGTTCGCCAGGCTGCCCGCCATTCCCTGCCCCCAGTCGACCCCGTCGTCATCCAGGCATTGTTGACATGTATCATTGCCGGCGAGAGCCATTTGATTATCCGGACTCCAGAGGAAGACGTCGGCACCGTCGCGAGGCTGGTTGTCTGGGTGAGTTGGAACACCAATGACCTCATTGCAAATTGTGACCATGTTGCCAGACTCTCGCATCAGTTTTTGACTACACAACACACAAACTCAAGATCCGCCACAAGTCATCTCCTGCTGGCGTGCCTGCCCCAGTCAACCGGGATTATTTCCTCAAGTCGCTCTTCCTCCCAACCTCCTTTTCTTCCTCAGGCTCAACATATACCTCCCAGGATGAGAGCTCAGACGCCAACAAGTCGCGAAGGCTCAACCCCAGTCGTTCCCGTACGTTGAAGCGGCCGCATACTCTACCAGATGCCTCTCTGGCCCATCTTCACGTGGACTCAGCTGCGGCGCCAAACACTCCCACCAAGTCTCCAACTAGTCATCATGTCAGGTCTGCTGCTACAATTGCAACCTATCCGGAGACTAGCCACCACCATCATAGCCATTATAGTAATCTATCACATATGGGGAATAAACCACTGCCTCAGCTGCCCCGTGCTCTCGTTATCTCGGGCCTGGAAAATGCTACTGTCTCGTCCCAACTGGCACTTGCTCAAGTCTTGTCAGAAAAGCGAATTTCGTTTGACACTCGCCGCGACGGCCGAAGGCACCGCGACGGGCGGGGTCATCCGCATCTGGATGAATTTCAAGGCACGTGGGATCTGCCTCATGGCTTCATTATCGTCTATGTCTGCCCCATCGATCCGAGAGAAAGACCGAATATTCATAAATCGCTCGTACGTGCCGCTCAATTTGACGCGCCAAGACCACGTACTCATCGTAATCATACGTAGCTGGATAAGTTTGCAATGAGTTGCAACGTTTTCCTCAAGCCTGCCGTCCGGCACGCACTGCAATCTATCCCATTTTCCCCTTCCATGGGACGTACTAATTCGGGTTCACATTCTACTCCCTCGTCGCCACTTGGAAACCCGATGTCACTACCTCCGACACATAGTACACCTCAATATAGTACACGAGGGCTACCGCAGTATCGACAATCGTGTCATGCACCACAACCCTCCCTTCATTCCCGTTCGTACTCTCATAGCAGCTCTCACCTCCCTACACTTTCTTCGCCAGCCCTTCCACCAAGCCTCTTACAAGTTCTTCGCGAAGCCTGCAACAAGACTCATCTATCGCCCACTCTCTCGCTGTATTTAGCGGACCTTTTCTCTGCGACAAGGCACCATGCCCAAGTGGATGGCACTTTGCTCACTGCAACATGTGTCCAAGATGCTGAGAGACTAGCAAGGGCCGCCAGAGTCGTCGGCGCCGACCCAACAGGGGTCGAATTACTCCGGGGTGAAGAGGAAGATCGGGACAATCCAGATTCAGACAAAGAGTCCGAGTCCGAGGATGAGGACTGGCAGGACATTGAAGATGAATATGAAACCATTGCAATAACTGGTTCCTTACGCAAGTCTGTCGGCTCGACCAAGGGTCCCGAAGACCCTGTGGATACTCAGCGGAATCAACCCTCACAGGTACCAGTGCTAGATGTAACGGAAGTGAACATTGCGAGGATGTTTCCTAGGTGTGTCTCGCATCGTCTCAGAGTCCGAGATGGACCCAGGGAGGAGGTGCTCGCCGGCGCAGTGTTCGGGGCTACATTTGGCGGTTCGATGCTCGAGGATGGCGCCGGGGATGAGGCAGAAGAGGCCTATGTAGATGCCTACGAGGTACGACCGACGGTGAAAGATATACTAGTTAGCGTCATGTCTGAAGTCTGAAATGATGATGATACGATAATTACCCCTATCCATTATATCCATCATCGAGCACCCTGATTGGGTTTAGAACTGGGTTGGTAATCATCCCCAGTAGATACTTGATCCGTACTAAATGGTGCCGGTAGTAAAAACATTGTGTAATGTCGCAATGTGAGAGTGCTCCATTTGCACCGCATTCACCACCAACCGGACCTTCTGCCGACAGAAATCCAATCCATCTATCTGTTATCTCCCCAGCGGAATTGCTCTCCTCAGCGCTTATCCATTTCTCAGGACATCGACTCCCATACGGCCACTCGTGGATACCGGACCATCCGGCGGCGTGGTAGGCATGGGGTTCTTCAAAGTGCCTTATGTGATTCCAAAAAATCGTGATTAACATCTCTTCTCCCCCATTGTTAGCCCAACGAGGCCTTTTTCGGTCTATTCGGATTTCAAATTCATCGGTCGCCGACTGACTGACTCGTTAACTCCACGCGGGGAGGCAAACATACAGGAACACAAGCTTACTACGATACTCTTTGGTATCGACAAAATCCAGGTTTTATGCAGATGACTATGGACACCTCGCCCTCTCCTGCTGCTTCTACGCCTGCATCAACGTCTGCCTCAAGCCAAGTGCAAAATGGACCTCCTGGGAGAGATGTGGCTATCTTGTCGGGATCGAACGATGATTCTTCAAAACCCCAGAATCCAGGCCAAGCACAGAAGAAACGACGGATTCCGGGCGCATGTGATATTTGCAAGAAGAAGAAAAGTCAGTTGTGTTGTTGATTGTCGTATTAAGTTCTGGTTTATTGTTGACTCCTGACTCGTTTCTTTCATACTCGTTTTTGGGTCGGTAGTTCGATGTGATAGTGGTGAGATGCCCGGGAATAAGTGTAGTAATTGTATTCAGTATGGGTTGGAGTGTACACACAAGGAGGTTACGAAGGTGAGTGACGTTCCTCGGTGGCTCTAGAGAGGTTGTTTATGAGGTTTTGTTAGACTTTGGGTTCGGCGAAAGGGTTAGTTCATGAGCGCTCTTTCGTTTTCATCAGTGAACGCTGATCTCGGTGATTGGTGTGAAAGATATGTGGAGAGCCTTGAAGCGCGGTTAGAGAAAATGGATAAATTATTGACGAAGGTGTGTGTCCATGCACTCTAGTTGAGCTATGTCTCAACAGCTGTTGTCTCTTTGTCCAGCTGCTTCCCGGGATTGACCTTACTCAGGAAGTTGAAAAACTTTTCGAAGAGGTTGATGTACCGATTGAGCTATCTAGAAATGACGAGGACGAAGATGACACTACGGGGATGACAGGAAAACTCGCCAAGCTCAACCTCAATCCACCACAGAACCGGTTCTTTGGTAAATCAAGGTACATTGACTGTTTTGTCTCGAGTTCTCTGCAGACGCGAGCGACTTACAATACCTATTGTCTGCAAATAGTGCATACCACCTCATACAAACGGCACTGGATTTGAAAAGCCAGTATAATGGAGGTCAAGTTTTAGGTGGACAACCCGTGCTGAAATATAAAAGGCCAGAATTCTGGGATGTTCCTCCAGTAAGCTGATCTTCCAATCCTCATCCCAAAATGCAGAAGTCTGACGCGATCCAGTGGATATCATTCAACCCCGAAACGGAAGACACATCCCGAGAATACACTTTTCCACCCTCTGACCTCATGACTTCCCTCGTCTCGCACTACTTCTCACAAATAAACCCTTTCCTCCCGCTTCTTCACCGCCCAACATTTGAGAAAGGCATCAATGATGGTTTACACCTCGCCGATCCATATTTCGGTGCTACAGTCTTGTTGGTCTGTGCGCTTGGTTCAAGGTACAGCGAAGACCCGAGGGTGTTTGCGGAGGGAAGTAATTCAAAGAGATCTGCAGGGTGGAAGTGGTTTGAGCAGGTTAGGGTCCTTCGGGCTTCGTTTTTCAAGCGGGCGTCTCTACATGAGTTACAGGCGTATGCGGTATGCCCCATCATATTTTTCGAGCGCCCTGCCCTTATAACCCCTATCTAGCTTTATGTGCTTTTCTTGAAATCGTCCGAGACTCCACAAGGCTGCTGGAGCCAAGTAGGGATGGCATTGCGTCTTGCGCAGGAAGTTGGTGCTCATCGACGTCGGTCGCAAAACAATACGCCAACGGCCGAAGACGAGCTGTGGAAGCGTGCTTTCTGGTGAGACCCTCGCCCGTTTCTGTTGGATATGATGTCTCACGTCGACTCTGCAGGGTACTCGTAAGCATCGATCGCCTGTTAAGTTCATTTTCGGGACGGCCGTGCAGCCTTCAGGATGAAGAGTGAGTACACACCTGGAGCCCCTGGCGGATTCCAAGCTGAACTCCTTATTTGACAGCTTTGATTTGGACCTGCCAATTGAATGCGATGACGAATATTGGGAAAGCTCGGACCCAAACGGCCGATTCAAGCAGCCAGCTGGGAAACCTTCATCGATTGCGTTCTTTAACTGTTACCTCAGTCTGATGGATATTCTTGCGTATGCTATGCGCGCGATTGTACGTCTGTCTCGCTCTTATACGTTGTCATTATCAATTAGATCAATCTCTACGCAGTATGCTATCAAACGGCCGAAGAACATGTTTGGGGGAGTCATTCAACGTTCGGAACAACAGATTATCGCAGAATTGGACTCGGCAATGAACAATTGGATGGATTCTGTTCCCCAGCATCGTAAGCACTCCCCTCCGAGCTACATTCGCGGCGGGAAGTGCTGGTCTGACTGAAAACCAGTACGATGGAACCCATCATGTGATAACCAGTTATTCCTCAAGCAATCCGCAGCGTTGTATGCGACATACTACCATCTCCAAATCTTCATCCACCGCCCATTCATACCATCGCCCCGAAATCGTACTCCTGTGACGTTCCCCTCATTGGCGATATGCACAAACGCGGCAAGATCATGTTGTCATGTTCTCGAGTCCTACAGTCGCATCAGCGATTTGCCGTTACCTCATCTACAGGTACGTATCGATTGGGGTTAACACGGTGTATTGTGATTGATCGATTGCGCCCTGCCATCGCTGTGTTGCTGAACATAGATAACCGTGTTTACGGCAGCCGTCATCTTACTGTTGAACATCTGGAGCGGGAAAAGGACGGGTTTCGCACCGAATCCGAGACGCGAAATGGAGGATGTACAGAGGTGTATGAATATGCTCAAGTCTTGCGAAAAAAGGTGAGATCATCCAATATTTTGTGGGTGATGTGGTATCTGAATGATCATAGATGGAGTTCGGCCGGTCGATACTGGTATGAGTCCTATAGTATATCTGACATTCTATTACTGAAGCCGGTCAGGGATATTTTGACGGAACTCGCGTATGCTGGTGACGTGAGCATCAACGACGGTCCACATCCTCCTTGTTCTCGGAGTCGGAAGAGACGACGAACGGAACCGAATGACCCCGTGCACTTGGATTTTACCCCTTCTCATACCATGAGGGACTCCGTATCAAGTCAGACTACATCAACGCCGCCGTCACCGAGTACTCTCTCGTCCGCTTCCGCACCGACGTCCCCACAACTATCTGACACAGTTGCACCGCCGAATTTCTCCCTGCCCATGTACAGTACCGAGCTTGGACGTTTGCCAGTGTATGGCCAGTTCAGCTTTTCTGATGCAAATGCTGCTTCACGACAAGAGACTGCTCAACGGATTCAAGCAACATTTCCCGCTACGTCTGGGTCCCTTAGCCCTGGCCATTTTGCCTCGCAACAACTGTTACAAACACCCCAAAATGCATTGTTTCAGTCGCAGTTGCACTACCATCAACATCCACAACGTGCAGTGCCAGGTTTGTCAGATGTAACTGGAGGAGGTGGATCTGTTTATCCAACAGCAGAGAGTCTGTCATCATTCTCAGATGCATTGACAATGGGAGCCTTGTTTGATGGACAGTTGACTGGGAATTTTTATCCGCAGATAAGTCTACAACACCCTGTAGCTCCTGCTGTTCATTTTCCTGGCTCCAATGGTGTGGGTACATCAGCAGGAGTGTCCGAGCTTGATAGAGGACTACCACTGTTAGATCATGATACCATGAGGATGTGGTCTACTGCACCAACTGGTTTTGAGTGAGTTGTTCTGACTTCTGTGCTGGTCAAAAGTTGATTTTAGACTCAATAGGCTGGATGAGTGGGGTACATATATTTCTAATGTGAATCAGATGACTCGTGGTCCTGGACAGTCTGTTCCAGATTTGCAGATGCATGAGTAATCACAGTGTTATGAACTTAGTAAATGTTCACTATACATTTACTAATAATGAATTTTAATTTATTTATTGTTGTTTTATTTGAAAGCTTTAGTCTTTAGATTATTTGTTTTATTCTATGTCTTTCATGAAACAGCTGGACTGATTATGTAATTATAAAGTTGTACAACATTTAATGATTGATAAGCCTTCTCATCTATTCTTAAAAAGAATACTTCTTTGATAAAGAACTTTTTGTAAAGAAGTGTTCCTAACTATCTAAAGTAGAATTAGACTTCTTTCTGGGCACAAGTCAATCTCTGAGTTGAGCATCAGTACCTAGAAGAAGCTTGATTAAGTTAGATACTTCTTATGGTAGATATACTTAGATACACTGTCCATAGGTATATAAGCCATCAACAACTAACAAGTAGAAAGCATTGTTTCTACTTGGTTAGGTGGAGACTCAAATAGAGCTCTTTATCAACTATAAGTGATATGATTTAAGTTGCTCTTATAATCTATATCACTCTCAAAGTTGCTAGGTGTTCTATTGAGGTGTAAGACTGATTGTGCAACTACTGTTGTAGTTATCTTGAAAGTGTTGACCTTACTGTGTAAGTGAAATGTTGAAAGGTAGCTCATCCATTAGTATATGAGAAGTCTCCTTTGATATGATCTGTGGATACATATTGGGCCTCTTTATGGACCAAAATGGCCTCACGATAACATTAAGTAGAAATGATCCTTCTCTGTAGCATGGAGTCATTACCTTGTCTCAGCTGCTCAGCATTGATCATTTAAGGAGCCCTACTTGAGCAGCTAGTGCTTTAGCTTTGGGTCCTAGTCTCTGAAGCTAGCATTAGAAAAAGAGTAGGCATGTATTGCCAACTAGTGTGGATTAGTTGAGGATTGCTGTCCCACAATCTAAAGGAAATTCCTTGATGGAGCTTTGACTTCAGAGGAAGTTTTGACAAGTGAAGGAGGAACCACACTCATGATAAAGAAGTGGTTACACTTGTACAGAGCTAGAAATCTGTTGGGACAAAGATTTTTGTGAAGGTACCACTGAGAAGAGGTATTACTGTAGACACTCAGTTGTGAGGGAAAGAAGATCTATTATTAGTAAAAGAATCTCGAAAGAGATAGAATTGTAAAACTGGAAGGAGTAAAGAAACTCACTTCAACTATAAGCAAACTGGATTCAAAATTGTGACTCCAATCAAGTTCCAAAGCCAAGACAGAGGCACAGTCTTCAAAGATTCCTTATCAGGAGACTGGTACTACCAAGACACATATAGAAGACCCCAATACTTTGAAGCATTGATCCAAAGAAGACTCAATGAAGAATACATGAGAGAGCAATAAGAAAGGCAAAGACAAGCAGCAAACCCCTTTGCAGGACTTTTTTTTTTTTTTTAAATCAATGTTTATTGCACTAGACTAGCTAATACAAATGGGTGCTCGGTAGTAGTCCCTAAAGCCGAAACTAGGAAAAAGAAAAGAGAAAATGGAAAGACGAGAGACATGAGAGATGAAGAGATGATTGACTATGGAGAAGGTGATGGAGAAAGAGAGAGAAATAACTAACTTAATTAATCATGAGAGGGGATGATGGGGAGTAAGGGAGGAAGATAAGAGGATGGGAAACCCTTCTAGTGAATATCTGGGCCCTTTGCAGGACTTGCAGCTGTCCTTAACCCACTACAACTGGTCACAAGACAACCAAGCATCAAAGAAGTTACTGATGATCTTGCCAGATTTAATCTCTTGGCTGAAAAGAAAAGAGAAGAATACAGACTTCCATCACTAGTACCTCAAACAGAATATTTTAGAGGTTCAGCAACAAATAATCTGACAGTACAAGGATTTGGATCTCAATATTTTGCCTCTACAACAGTGACACTACTACCTCAACAATTTGACCAGTCAAGTGGACAAGCTAGTGGATCAAATCTGAGACATTCAGCTATAGGAGGATCAGGATTAGGAGCATTTGGATCTAGAAGTAACAGAAGAAGCCCTTCACCTACACAACATTCTGGAACTACCATGTTAACTGGAACCTCAAACTTCAAGTACCCAAGGCCTACACGGTTCTATGGAGACCCTGTACAGTACAGAAGTTGGAAATCTCTCATCAAACTCTATTATAAATCCTATAATATTACCAATGACACCTCAAAAATCAACTACACCCTTGCTTTACTCAATGGAGCAGCATCAGCATAGTGACAAGATTATATTTCATCACATGAAAAAGACGCCAAACAGAGAACATGGAGAGAGTTCATTAATGACCTCAACCAGTCTTTTGCCCCAGTACAACAGACATTCGAGGCTGAACAGGCCTTACAAAACCTCAGGCAGCATGGCAGATATATTAAAGAATATATTGCCAAGTTCTCAGTCCTGGCTTCCCAAGCAGGACTCCCTGATAATGTGGCCCTTCAGGCATACTTCACAAACAGACTTGACTCCACTGTCAGACATGAGGCACTTAGAGATTCCACTGATACAATTGAACATTGGAAGAACTCAGCCAGAAATGCATACAGAATTGTTTAAGAACAATGAAAATATAGAACAGCAATCAATGGAAGAATTTCCTTTGCAAAGAAAGGACAAAGGAAAGGGAAGAGCTATAGAAGCCAACCCAATTACCGAAACCAACCCTGTTATCAAAATATCACCTCTCAGCTAATTTTACCCTAATATAGAAGAAGTGAATGGGATATGGACATTGATCATATCACTGAGTACATCAACAAGCTCAGACTCTCTGATGGAGACAATGATGAATATCCTAATGAAGAGGAAACAGAAAAAGATGAAGAAACAGAAGAAATACAAGCTATACAATCTTCTAAATCAGGAATTCCTAACAGTGGAACAGAGACAAGCAATGCCCTACTATATCTCATTAATAATGTACTTACTGACAAGCAGCAAGCAGCACTCAAGAATGGAGAATGTTTCTTCTGTCAAAAGAAGGGACACTTCTTTAGACAGTGCCTATCTAGAAGAAGTAACACCTCAAAGAACAAGCAAAATAATTTTATATCCAAGGGAAGATCAAACAAGAAACCAATTGCCAAAAATAAAAGACAAATCAATCCAAATGCTATAGTCTATGCCATCCAGGATGGAATAGAAGAAGAACAATACAAAGAATTTTCTGAAGATGAAAATTTTTAAGTACTTCAGAAGATCAACTCAACATCATTGATCTTCACTCAGGGAAAGGAAAATGTTTTCAAGCCCTTACTGAAATACTAACATCTAAAGGAATCTATAAAGTCAAGACATTATTAGATTCAGGAGCCAGTGGCCAATTTATATCACCAAAATTAGTCCAAGAACTAAAAATACTAAAGAAGCCACTATCAAAGGTACAAAATATTTATATTGCTGACAGATCAATAAATTCAGGAACAAAATGTACACATTATGTTATGATCAAGATCAAGATCAATAACAAGATAATGAAGATCAATCCAAAAATAGTCAAGCTAGGATATAAACAACTATTCCTAGGTATCACATGGCTGTGAAAATATAACCTGGACATAGACTGGGAAAAGAAGACATTAAAATGGCATGATGAAGAATCAAACACTATACAGCTAATTGAACATATAGGTCCACAGATAATTAACAATCTTGACTTTGGTCAATACATAGATGAAGAATCAGAATTTGAATCTGATTCAGAAGATGAAGAAGTAAACCTCAAACATAATATGTCTCAAGACTTATATAACAAGATGGAAACCAAGAAAAAGGAATCTGACCCACTTAAAGCAGTACCTAAGAAGTTTCATAAATTTCTTAAAGTGTTCAGCAAAGAAAAATCTGAATGAATGCCACCAAGATGACCTTGGGATCATAAAATTGAAACAGATGGCAACTTCATTCCAAAACAAATGCCCATCTATCATCTCACACCTCAGGAATGCATCAAACTTGACAAATTCATAAAAGAAAATTTACAAAAGGGATACATTTGTAAATCCCAATCCCCAATGGCCTCTTCCTTCTTCTTTTGTAGGAAAGAAAGGAGGAGATCTATGACCTTGCCAAGATTATCACTATCTTAATGATCACACTATTAAGAATGCACATCCTATTCCTAACATTTTGAGAATTATGGATAAACTCAAAGGAACTAAATACTTCACCAAATTAGATGTCCATCTAGGATATAACAACATTAGAATTTGAGAAGGAGACAAATGGAAAGCAGCATTTCATACTCCAAATGGACTATATGAACCCACAGTCATGTTCTTTGGCATGACAAACTCACTGGCCACATTCCAATCTATGATAGATCATCTTTTCCAAGACATGCTATCTAAAAATGAAGCCATCATCTATATGGATGACATCCTCATTCCAGCCAAAACTGTTAAAGAACTTGATTGTTATACACTCAAAGTTCTTAAGATTCTTGATGAAAATGACCTTTATCTCAAAACAGAGAAATACAAATTCGAGAAACAACACTTAGAATACCTCAGATTCATAATCAAACAGACTCTATTGAAATGGATGAAATCAAGTTAAAGGGAATAGAAGATTGGCCTATTCCAAAGACAGCCAAGAACATTTGACAATTTATTGGTTTCTGTAATTTTTACAGAAAGTTCGTTAAGAACTATGCTCAGATTGCACAACCATTGAATGCCCTAATGTGAAAAATGAAGAAATTCAAATGGAATCCTGAAGCTCAGAAAGCCTTTGAGCTTCTAAAACAGCAATTTTTACAATGTCCTGTCCTACAAATGGTAGATGAAACTAAACCATTTGAAATAGAATGCAATGCATCAGCATATGCTATAGGAGCAGTACTTTTACAAAGAAACTCTAATGGAGATAAGCATCCAGTAGCTTACTTCTCTAGAGCCCTCAACCCAGCCAAATGAAACTACCATACTTCTGATAGAGAATTTTTATCTATCATTGAAGCTCTCAAAGAATGGAGATATTACTTAAAAGGATCACTACATCAGCTGATCATTTGGTCTGATCACAAGAACCTAATTAGATGGAGAGAACCACAACAGCTTAGTCATTGACAAGCCAGATGGATGTTACACATGACCAGATTCAATTATGTGATCAAACATCTTCCTGGGAAACAAAATATATTGGCAGATGCACTCAGCAGAAGACTGGATATGATTCCTGAAGGAATAGACAATGAAAATTTGATTGCCATTCCATTGGAAAGATTTATCAATTTTCTTTCTGAAGGATTGAAAGAAGAAATCATCAAAAAGAAGTCAAAAATTGAGATGCAAGATAGATTCACCTTGGATAATAAAGACTTTGTTTGATTCCAAAATAAAATAGTCATACCTGACAATCTGGACATCAAACGTAAGATATTACAATTTGCACACGATCATCCTACCTCAGGACATCCTGGAATATGAGACATATTACAAAAACTCCAAAAGGAAGTCTATTGGCCTGGTATGAATACATATGTTCATAACTATGTCAATGGATGCCCAATGTGCCAGTAATACAAAATCAATAGACATCTGACTAAACCTCCATTACAACTGATCAAGGGACCATCATCTACAAGACCCTTTGCCCAAATCTCAATGGATCTTATCACAGATCTACCCCCAGATGATGGTTTTGATGCTATTTTGTCTATAGTAGACCATGGACTTATGAAAGGGATCATTCTAATAGCTACATGGAAGACTGCCACTTCTGACAATATCACTGAAATCTTGATCAAGAAAGTCTTTTCCAAATATGGAATACCTCAAAAGGTCATTTCAGATCGAGATCCTAGATTGCAGCCCAATCAATGCAAGAATTCTACAAGAAATTAAACATTGAACCAGCAATGTCAACCGCTTATTATCCACAAATGGATGGTACAACAGAAAGATACAATCAAGAAATAGAATTTTATTTAGCCATTTACACTTCAAAGAATCCAAACTCATGGAGAAGAGCACTTCCTATGATTGAATTCATTCACAATACTAAACCACATGCAGGAAGAACAAATACACCTTATGAACTGATCTTAGGATACAATCCTAAGGCATTCATAGACAATGAAGAAGAAACAAAAATACCATCAGTCAATGAGAAAGTTTCAGCTCTAGAACAAATGAGAGAAGCAGCACTTGAAGCACATGAATAGATGTGACAAACTATGGCAGCTAGACAAAACAAACCTTGGAACCCATTCAAGGTTGGAGACAAAGTCTGGTTAGACAATCGAAATTTGCCCCTTCTATATGCTTCAAAGAAGCTCAATCAAAGAAGAGAAGGACCTTTCACTATTATTCACCAAACTTCACCAGTAACCTATGAATTGAAACTTCCAACAAAATGGAAGATTCATAACAAATTTCATGCTTCACTTCTCACTCTAGTCATTGAGAACAATATCTATGGAAAACATCATACAAATCTACCACCAATCTTAGTCTCTGGAGATGAAGGATATGAAATTGAGGCAATTCTAAACCATAGAACTCATAAGAGACACTTAGAGTACCTTATATATTGGAAAGGCTATAGACCAAGTGAAGACTCATGGGAGCCTGAAGAAAATTTATTGAATGCCAAACAAACCCTTTGAGAGTATAAAAGACTGAAGAAACTTGCATGACATTCCCCAGACAAACGTCCTCTGCTATCAATGAAAACACAGTCACTACCACCTTGAACCCTCCCTCTCCAAAGCCTGAGGCAAAAGGAGAGACTCTCCCAAGCTGCAAAGCTTCACCACAGCATCAATCAAGTCAAGCTGAAGTACCTGGTAGTGAAGATGCCACCTTACAATGTGTCTTTCTACACAAGAGAACAGCCCACAACTTTCTGTCTGGTTACAGCTGGAATGCTAAACTCATTAACATATTGCAATCCATTGGGACTGTGCTTTATGAGTTCACTGCTATATAAAGCAATTATATTGCACAATCCAAGAAATTGGACCATGAATTGTGTGAACTGGTACACTGTCTCCCTCCAGATCTCTATATTAGCACCATCATCTAGAGAATCTGGACTATTGAGCCTGAGTTCTATCTCCAGCCTGCAGCAATTAGTAAACCAACTCCAGACAGATTTACACTGTGTCCTAGCTACCCCCAAGAACTTGCATGTTGAACATCTACCCCTCCTATGCTAGGATCTTCCAAATCTGGAGAACTAGCTAAAAATGACAACAATCCTTTGACTCACACAACTCTAAAAGATGATTGACATGCTTCTCACACTGCCACTATGAGTATTCCAAATTTACAACCCCAACACTGACACTGCCACTTATGTAGTCAAGTAGGCCATTTCCAGATACAGTACAAAATGTACTACTGTGTCCACTGTGAATGTTCTGCCCCTGGACTCATCTTCAGACATTCTATCCTCTTCTGTTTACCCATGCAGTGAAGTTCTCTCTTCTGATGCTGAATCTTATGCCCTCTGCCTCAGACTAGCTAGTTCCACTTCCCTCACCTCGTCTCATGAATGCTCTTCTATTGTAGTTTTTACAGACTCTATTTCTTCCGCTAAAAAATTATTCACATATAGCCCCCATAGTGCTCATCAAGATGCTATTGCAGTCGCTCTTCTCCTCCAACAATGGCTCTCCTCCTCCTCCTCCAACCACATCCACTTCTGGTCAGTCCCTTCAGCTGCACAGTGGTCAGTCCACTTCCAAGCACATCAGCTCACCAAATCCCTCCGCATTCTCAACAACAGATGCCAGCCTTACCGCACATCTATTGGCTTCATCTGCAATCACTACACCCACAAATGCCTGTCTCTGTGGCATTCACTCATGGACAAACCAGCCCACTGCAGTCACTCATGGCTCCATCTCGTCAACCCCACCAAGCAACCCCTCATGCCCAAGTACTCCAACAGTGGAACTTGGCTCAATTCTCCCCTTGGCAAGAACGCCCAGCTTTGCATGTGCTTCACTCGGTGTGCCACCAATCACACACCCATTGGTGCCTTTCAACAGCGCTTCTTCCCAGGACACTACATCACCTCCTGCCCCTGTGGAGAAGTGCTTGAAACTCGGGACCACATCCTTGACAACTGTCCCCTCTACCAATACCCAGTGAGAGCCCGTGATGGCTTCTACTGGCTTCTCAACTTCCTCGACTGCAACCCCACTGCCTTCTCATTCACCGACCAGATCCAAGGACCAATCACACAGGAGGAACACACCACCCACTGTCTTACCAGAATAAGAGCAACTCGCCATCAACAGCATCCCAGATGTTCACTAGAAGGACTGTAGTACATCTCTTCCTCTCTCCCCTTCCCCTCTCCCCATCTCAATCATTTGATTAAGTTAGTTTCATCTCTCTTTCTCTCTCTTCATATCTTGTAGTCGACCTTCCATCATCTCCTAACTCCTTTACCCCCTTTTTCCCTTTTCCTTTTCTTTTTCTCTTATCTCTAGTTTCATTCTTGGGACTGCTATCATGTGCCCATTTGTATTAGCTAGTCTAGTGCAATAAACTATGATTAAAAAAAAAAAAAAAGAATTGATGGTGCCAGTAGGGGCACTGGCAGCTGTTGGAGGGATGGGCACCTGAACAGTTGACACACTGAGGGGAATGAGGGCAGGTTCACCTACAGGGGTGGGAGGGATGGGGGGTGAAGCTTTGGGGTTGCCTCAGCAACACCCAGCCATGGAGTGATGTGAGGCCTCAGAGTGAGGTCCTGTACAAAAAGGACACTTGGGAGCATGAGCTCAGCAAGCATCTGAAGGATGACCCCAGTGCCAGCAGCACTGACACTGAGGTGTGCCAGTGTGGGTGTGAGCACCCTTGATGAGGCAGGACATGCCATTTATCATGACATGCCTGTTGATGAGAGACAAGGCAAGGGTGCCTCATTGGGAGTCAACCAAGTCAATCCACACAGTGGCAGTATCAGACTTGGTGGAGTTACAGACAACACGCATGTGATGCACATTGGAAGTGGGGAAGAAGGGAGAGACTGAGGCCTCAGTCTTGACTTGGTCTGTTACAAGGTTTCTTCTTTGGCTGAGTGACACCTAAGTCAGAGCCTATCCTTGTAAGAGTGGAGAGCAGAGGTACTTGTCCTATACAGGTCTGAAGTAGCTGCTTGGTTTAACCTCAAGTGGCTTGTTCACATTGTCTAGGCAGTGAACTTGTTTAGATCACAAGTCTCCATAGAGCTGACATGAAGAGGAAGCAGATGAGGCAGCAGAGACAAGGGCAAAGAGATGTAAACTTATTGTGAGTACTTGTTCACTCTGTAGAGAGGAGGTAACACACAATAAGATTAGACTTGGCTAATCTACAAGTCCAGGTGGTGTACATATACAAGTCCAGATGACTACTTATGGAAGTAGATCAAATGTAACATAAAGGACGAAATAGAAGAGGGGAAGCATAGAAAAGGAAGGCATGGAGCATAGAGGTGGAGTGCATAGAAAAGGGGGCATAAGGCATATGGATGAAAGTCTGCAAGAGCAAACATATTTGATGTGACATGAGTATGTAGGAAGAGGTGAAGCTCATACTTAGTCCTAATAATAGAAAGTGTCTAAGAATAGAAGTGGTAAGTTCAGCATTCATCACAAGTCATCATCACAGGGGAAGTATACTCTGTGATACCTGCATGCATCATCTACCTTTTCACACATTTCCCAATTGAGCATCTGTCTGAGCTCTGTAGTCTCCTGCCAGAGATTTGTCATCATGTGCTTCATCAGTTCCCAGTTCTCATAATTCTGTTCTCCAGTTTCAATTTCCTCCTTGGTGATCTCAGTGTCAGGAATATTCATAACATGGTCAACCAAAAGCATAAAGCTATCAGCTGAGAAGAAGGGAACATCCATGATCTTGATGAAAGATCAGGACACAGGGAGGGTGATGGAGGCACTTTTGAGTGTAGAGGGGAGTGAGGTGGAGACTATTTGAAAGTCCACCTGGGAGGGGACACCACCTGTAGAGAAGGCAATGACACTAGAATGGAAGTGGCCAGAGTCAATGACTAGTGTTGACTTGGCTTGGGTGAGCACTTGATTGAAGTGCACAATGAGGGATTGTAAGGAGATGCAAGCACTAGCTAGATCACTAGTGCTGGCATCTAAGAAGAATTGCCACTGAGTGGGACCCTGGGTGGCAAAGTATGGCTTGCACTGTGTGGAGGGAGGAGGGGCCAGAGGGCCAGTCTTGACATCATGTGAGGGAGGTCTAGGCCTGTTGTGTGGAGGAGCAGGAGCATGTGAGAGAGGTCTGGGCCTGTCATGTGGGGCAGGAGTCTGGGCTGGGGCTTGAGTAGGTGCCAGGGCCTGGGTCAAGGGTTGGGAGGCAGGCACTGGTTGGGTGTCTGCCATTGCTGAGTCAGCTGTTCCATGGGATGGCTCATGGCAGGGGTGAGATTGCTGTGCCTGGAATAATAAGGCAGTAATACTGCCCAGGGGGGGAGGGGACCAATGAATGGGAGGAGTGCAGTTGGTGAACATATTCTTTGACTCCATGACAGTGATGAAGTTGCAGACAGTGGCATAAAGATGGGGGTCAGGAGTGAGATTCTCTTGACTCATCTTGTAGATTTCCTGAGTCCAACCTGAAATGATGGATGACATTGTTTCAATTTCTTCCTCCTCGTCCTGGACCTTGGAGGGGGCAGGAGTGGATGGAAGGGTAGAGGGAGCAGCTTTGGGAGTAGTCTGCTCAGGGGGAGAGGAAGGGGAGGTAGGAATGTCAAGTTCCATCTCAGAAGGAGCCAAGCTCTGGAGTTTCCCAGTAGCATCAGCAGGAGTGGGAGCAGGAGTGGGGGTTGACTCTCTTCTTGTGAATAGTTCTCTGATCCATTGTCAATCAGGAGGTGTTCATCAGCCATTTGGATCTGGCTGAGAGGAGGGAGTAGGAGGATGGTTTAAGTCCTCCAATGTGCATGGTGGGTGGTATGATAAATCTGACCAGCTTGAAGAGGTCAGACATTGTTGCTGAGGGGTTTCAGGGATCTCAGAGAGGTCAAGGGGCATGAATTTGTTCTTATGACAGCCTATAGTACTACAAACAACCATCCACCAAGGGAGATGATGGTAGTTGCTGGAAAAGGAAGGGTGGAGTCAATGATGATCACTGGTGGATTTAGATCAGAGGAGTGATAGGAGGAAGAGTCCAAGGAGCCTTTACAGGGTGAGAAACCCCCTTCATGTAATGTATCTTCTCTGTTGATGGCCTTGATTGAGGGAACACTGGAGTTGATTGAGCTTAAAGGCAGTAGTGTCATGATTGGTAGAAGTGTAGGTGGAGCTCCTGTGCAAATATCATGACAAATTACTTCCAGTTGATGAGAGTATAGACCATGAGTGATTTTGTATTGAATGATGATGGGGACATTAGGAGGGTAGAGGAGGTAAGAATGGATGAACACAATGGCTTCACCAATATGAGGAACCATCTTTCAACTATATGCCCATGAGAGATACTAGTTGGTCTCAATAGTATGGAGGTAAGCTCCAGTGGCATTGAATTCATGAATAAAGGGAATGTTCTCCCAGTTATGTGGTCATTGTCCTAGAATGGTGGCTCCAGGGTTTGATGTTCAGACAAGAATATGGAGGTATGATCAGGTAGTCATCTGCATATGAATTGAAGGTTAACATTTGGGTTAGAAAGCTCATTGGGCTTGATGGAGGGCAAGAAGTCACTGGAAGGAGGAGAGAGTGCTTGTCTGGTGATATCCATGAGGGGTTGACAAGTGATGTTCATAACAGCCATGAAAATGCTATAGCTGTCCAGCCACAAACATCCATATGTGCATGACCAAAGGACATTGAGAAGAAATAGTGCAATGTTCCCATTATCTAACATCTTAAAACCACCTGCTCCTATTTGTAGGAATCACCCTTCCATCATCTTTAAACTCTAAAGTCACACTCTTCTCCTCCCATCCCAGAATGTATATATGTTTTCTTCCCCATCCCATTGATAGTAAGTGATCTATCATCTGTCTTAGCAGTGAATGGTATGGTCTGAAAAGCTGTTCTTGGCACTCCACAGGAATCTTGGTGTCAATAGATAAAGTCAATGGCCCATTGCAGTTGCAAACACATTTGACACACCTTGGCAATAAACTTTTCCAGGGTGTCACAAGATATATCCTTTGACCTGTCCTGTGCCCAATATGCCTTGAAATTGAAATGGGGGAGTTGGACAACAAGTGATTCCTCCATACTTGAGGATACAAGCCAGTTGAAGAGATTCTTGTAAGCACATTCATAAACATGTGTGCGAATACATGCTCCTATACATTTGTCAAGGTTCCCAAGTGGGGCTGACAACTTCACTTTGTGAATGATATCTCCTATAGCCAAGAATGAGCCATATGGGTCTTTGCAAATCAGAGTCAAGCTGACCTGGTGAGTGTTCACATTGTTTGAACATCCCATTCAGAAATTCCATAGTCCATGTAGCCAAGAGAGCATATTGTCGTGGATGTTGGATCCAAAATTCTGACCCACAACATTCTGGGTCTGTCAGAAATTCCAAGAATGAAGCATGGTGGAAATTGATCTTCCAAGGTATTGATGACCATCCCTCAGGTTGTGCCTGTGAGACTTCTCGGGGTATCTCGAAATCGAGCTTTAGCACTGAGTGAAGTTTCAACAATGCCACATCGAATGATTGGAAGGTAAGTCCAATCAAGTTAGTTATCACTGGCACGAGTTCACCATAGTTTAGAGATGACTTAAAAAAGCCACAACAGTATCTCTGTGCGTGGCGGCCCTCTGCAAAAGAGTTAACCATTTGTACCAGCTCGCGGCATAATAACAATATCAAGAGGGTGAATGGAAGAACATCTGGTGGGATGCGCTGCATTATCAAGGTGTACAGCACGTCAAGCTCCCCCATCAGGTTCTGGCTGTTGCCCTTTAATGGATGAGTTTTGGAACGGAGAGAGAGAACAGCTCTGAGCTGTTCTTCGACATCCAAAACATTGGGATCACCAACAAACTTAATCACAGCTGCGGGATAAGCAAACAGCCCACCAGATGTGCGTACAAGGGCTGTGATATCTTCTTCGGAAGGCCAGGGTTTGTCAGAAGGGAAGCTGGTGTGATTGCTCTGTCTTCGTTTCTGAATATTTTCGAACGCACATCGGAGGTAGAGCCAAATGCCTTCATCAACTTCATGGGATACGGGGAGCGTTGTCGACCAACAAAGGGAGGATACATGATCGGAAGCAAAGGTGCAGACAATGTGAGGTTCTGGGCGACTGAAGAAGGCCCACAACAGTGGCAAGTTCTCGCCGTGCTCTCGTATGGCTATTGCAATGACATCGACGATCACACACTGCACGTCATCACCCATGCATTTGTCCAGCCCATCGATAATCACAAGCCTGTCCTGCATCTCTCCACTTTGCTTCTTCATCTCCACAAGGGGCGCAACAATGAGCTCCTGGAATTGCACATCAATGGTTTTCGATAACAGAGAAGGGTCCTCGCGAATCCTCCCATTCAGGATGCCCGAGAACAGCTTGTTCTTTGTGGAAAGTTGGAATGTGATAGAAGGGAAGAAACGATTGGGGTCGTCGACTTGGTTTGGCCGAGAAAAGAAAAAAGCCGCACCCAACTTGTCCTTTCCTATCTTCTCCGCACATGTTTGTGCGATGGCAGACTTGCTGGCACCGGCGGGTCCACTCATCCAGGTCATGGGAAAGCAGCGATCCTGGCCAGCAATGAACCTTGACGCCCAGGATGTGAAGTCTTCAATGTGCTGTTTGCGAGTTCCTGGAAGGCATTTGGGGGAATATTTGCGAGTGGAGGAGTCATGTGCTGCATCTGGGATAGAGGCGTGATACAGCTGTTGGAGACCTAAACGGCAGAGGTACTGCATTAAACCGGGCTGGTAGAGCGATGAGAGGGAATTCTCACCACTTGTGCTATCACCGTAGTAATGATTAGAATTGTCATTGAGTTGGCAATTGTTGAGCAAGAAACCACTAGCCTTGTCGAGTATGTTCTCGTCGAGGAGGTGGGGAGAGAAGGTGAGTCCTGTTCCCTTGCCACAGCCTCGTTGTGTAGGTCTTGACGCCTAATCAGTGGGTCAGGCAGTGGTGACGTCGAGTGCGAGCACAGCTCTTCCATGCTTCCTCGCTGCTGCTACGTAAATATAGCTTTCTTCGTCTCCTTCACCGGGGACCTGATGACAGCGTTGCGATTGCTCTTGAATGTTGACATACTCCTTGAAGTCAACAATATCATCGCCAATTAGCTTGACATGATCAGCCGATGCAGCAAAGGTTAGTTAATAGAAACAGTGTATTAAACGGTCACGACCCGGGTGACCTGAATTTTTCCGGCGGTCATTGAAACCAGATAGGGTCTAGGAAATTGTTCGTGAGCGGATTGTCAATTCACCCTCAGATTTCAACCAGTTTCTGTACCAGACAACAATCAAGCAAGACAAAAATCACTTTCAATTCCAATCCAAACCGCACAAATCCAAAAACCAGACCTACAACTACGCAAACACCTACACTACATACGAAAACGATCCCAATGCCCAATCCATGAAATCCGACCAGAACTACAAGACCAACGGTAGGAAGTGGAAACGGACAGCGTAACGTCACAAAACTAGAAGAGACAGCTACGCAACAAGACAAGCGACAAAGCCAACAAGGGCCCGCTGCTCAATACCCAAAAGAGGGGAGCAAGGTACGGTCTGTGGGTCGCGTTGTCCTGTGCGGCGTCCTCCCGCTTGCGACTGGCCTCGTTCCGAGTGGACGTTCCTGTTGTCAAATTGGTCAAATGACGTGGTACGTAAATGAAGGGGGGGGGATCTGTAGATAATGGACGTGCAAGGCGAAGCGAAAGGATGTCAGCGAGGAATGGAAGGTGGGGGAGGATGGAACGGAAGTAGTGATCAAGCCTGCAAGAAAAAATCAAGACGAGAGACAAGAGAGAAACTAGGAGTAGAAAGAGGAAGGATTAGACTAGACCAAGATTGAAAACATAGATAAGAAGAGACAGCGCAGAATACAGAGACCGAACCCGAGAGAAGAGAGGATTGATATACATAGAAGAGACGAAAGGGACGGAAAAATAAATAGATGGATGAGATGGAGATGAGAAAAGTCCAAGGCCTTCAAGAGCTGAAGGTAGTTTTCAGGTCCCGTCGCAGCGTGGCACAAATAAACACAGGTTGTAGTCGACCTGGCCGTGAGGTCGTAGGTGGTGAGCGATATCGGAGTGGGAATGGGGGAGGTTAAATAACCGAGTCCGATGGGAGATACCAAACGCAGGACGAGGAGATAAACGGTAGGAAAGGGAGACACTCAAAGCAGACGCTCTAAAAGACGTCAACGCCATTTGAGTTCATACCCTCAACCTCGTTCCACGAAAGGAGACCCAAACCCAAATCAACAACGCTATTCATGGTGAAATCTTGGCCGGCGAATGTTTGTTGTGCCGAAGACGACTGCTGCAACGAATCCAAAATCCTCTGCATCTCAATCTCATTAGCCCAATCGACAGACTGTTCATCCGCCGACAAAGCAGTCTCGTCATCCGAAGATGAGGTTAGATCCATCTTTCCCTGATCGCCACAACACTTTTGGTCCTTCTTCTCCTCCCGGGAGCCGCACTTGCCCCCCTTATCACCTTCCTCCTGCTGCTCATGCTCCTCAGCGGTCACCGCCTCGCCTGAAGGTACAGGGACAAGAATCTCCCTGAAGAGCTCTTCCATCGCCTGTTCGTCGATCGCGCTCTGCGTTCCCTGAGACGAAGGTTGCCCAGCTCCCATGGAGTCAACAAGGAGAGTCGATTGGAACGACGCAAGCCCACCCGCTGCAGGGCCACCGGGTTAGACCCAGTGGACGCCACCCGTGCTAGGTGGCGAGTGGAATCTTGCTGTGCGTTGCTAGTCGACTGTTCCTCAGATGTCACGGAGAAAGGGGCAGGGGCAGCGCTGGTGCTGGATGTGGGGACGAAGACAGGCGTTGAGGTTGATGTTGTTGATGAGGGGGAAGAGGAGTTGGAGATGTCGATGTCAAAGTCAAGGGAGGAGTGGGAGGGCGCTGGAGAGGGAAAGGCAGCGGTGGGGGCGGGAAGGGGCTTGGTGGAGGAGGGGGTTGTGGGTGCGGGAGGAGCTGGTGCCAGACCAGTGGGCAGACCCTGAGCTGCTAGAGCCTTGACAACAGCATCCCAGCCACGCTCGAGTGTGCGGATACGCTCCTTGAGCTCTGCGTTTTCACGGTCGCGAGCTAAGTCCTCAGTGGACTTTGTTGAGATGGGAACAGGGGCAGGGGCAAGACAAGTAGAAGGGAGGGGGGTAGAGACTGCGGGTGTTGGTTGACCTTGAGTTAAGAGGCCGATAGAGAGACGGAGCTGGCGGTTCTCTTCCTCGAGCTCTGCGACACGGCGCTCGAGGTAGCAGAACTGAGCTTTGCGGCGATCGCGCGAGTTCTGGGCGGCGATGCGATTACGGTGAGCACGGGCCTCCTTGCGCTCCTCCGAAGTCATCTCGGAGCGGGAGCGCTTGCGGGGAGGACCAGGTTCTGGGGTAGAGGCGGGGGAAGGGGAGGAGGCGGAGAGAGTCGAGGGGTTGACGGTGTCGGCCATGGTACGTAGTGAGTCGTGGATGAGCCGTGGAAGGAGGGGACAAGTCTTGTACGACTCAGAATACTGCGGAGCGCAGGACGGACTACGTGGAAGTCGTAAAGAGGCTCAAACCTGACGTGGCATTATATACCCTCCCAACAACACCTCCAAACACTAGTCCCTTCCCACGGCATCGACATGCCGAGTTTCATCCATCCACTCCATCTCTCTTGATTGTCACACCTTCTCTAGATCTCCCACCTGTCCTGCACTGTGTGATCCGCCCCCATCATGCTCGCATACCTACTATACATTCTCTCCCACAATGTACTCGCCTCACACGCACACATGCGCCTATTAATTCCATTCTGTTTCTTCTCCAACTTTTCATCACCACAACGTGACAGGCCCGCAAATCTAAAACACGCGCCCGTCGCAGTGTGGCTGTGGCACAACTTGATTCGTTCGAATATGCGTCGGTTATACTGTATCTTCAGCCATGTTGCAGGGAATAATAGGGAATAATCCAGAATCCGAGACCCTCGCGAAGCTTTGCCTATTCCCCACAAGACAACCTTCTATCTAAACTTTTCCGAACTAGTGCAGACTAGTGCTTACCTTAGGGTCGGCTAGAGTGTGTGTGTTATTTTTGGAAGACAGAAGATAAAACTATTTAGGCACACTTATCACCACCACTCTTGACAGCGGCGCCATTACGATAGGTGAGACGGAGCAACTCGATATGCTCAAAATGAAGCTCAAGTCATCACAAGACCCGCTTGGCACCGAGGGGCACAATGTCTTTGTTGCCTAGGCTATGGTCTTACTTGGACGTCCGCACGCAGCGCTGGGGCAGCGAAAAGCAAGGCAGGGAGATTCCGAGTTGTGGAGAATCGAAGCGATCTGCAACAGTGCCAGAAGAAGTTGTCCAGCATCTGAGACGTATATGGCCATTCGCTCTCCTTTCTCGACCTCATCAATTACCTCTACTATGACCGAGGGTGACGCGGTCCTGTCCAGATAATATACTTATCTGCCTGACCTGCCCTCCCTTGAGCTCCCTCTCCTCCTCTCCCCAATGCTCCCAGCCCTCTACGTCGTTCCTCCTGCTCTTTTTTTCCTCGCCCCTCTCTTTGCCGCTTCTCTCGCCTTGCGTATTTTCTCTCTGGGCCAACAGCACATCTTTTCCCGTCCATCGTGGTTAACGATCCTCTCCTTGACAACTCTTACTTCTACAGCTGGCGTTATTGGTCTCAAGGCCCGTACTGGCCCACTCTCGCTCTCAAAAGCGGAACTCGTCGTCCAGACGTGCCTATATACCGAGCGTATGCCGTTCAGACCCTGTAGATGCACAAATTGCTGAATATATGCGCTATGCAGTAGGTGTGTTGGCGCTCTATCTGACACACGAGTACAGCAATCCAATACCCTGGCATCCCCCGAACATACAAATCAGACTACACACACTAGTTCTCTCCTCCCTTCTTTTCTGTGGTAAGAACCCGCGAGCTTGGATCATGCATATACTCACAAACCATCCACAGCTACCGCCTTTGGACTCACGACACCTTTTGTCCCACCAATCCCCGCAATCATCCCCCCACTCATCTTCCTTCTTTTCAACCTCTCCACCCTCCCACTCCTCATACACCTCATCCACGCACACCTCTTCCCATCCCCATATTCAACACGCACCAAGCTCGTCAAACCATCCAAGTTCTCGCCATCTAATTCGAAGAAGCCGCGAACGCACTCGACTTACACCTCCGTTTCCATCTCCCCCGAGTTAAACCCAAACTCTCGTCCTCGCGCTTCCTCTTCCCTCCCCAAACTGAATACCGCGATAACTGTCCTCATACCCCCACCCCTTCCTTCTCCCGCGTCTTCCTCAATGTCCTTCCCTTCTTCTGACCAAACTCACAAGTTGGACTCCAGTTCGAAGAACCACGGCCACAAGAATCTCCACCCGTTGGACGACTTGCACGCTGCAGCTGGTCCTAGCTATTCCGCTGTAACCGCTCCACCTAATCACCCTAAACTCATTCGATCCGATTGCGCCGCCAACCTGGACCCCAACCAAGACCTAGAAGCAAATGCGCAACTCCCAATCAGCCCTCCATTGCCGAAAGAGTCCACGATCCCAGGGATTCGCAAAAAGGCAACCCGCCTCCGCATCCAAGCAAGAAACGTCCTCTTCACAGTGCTAACAGCCCAACTGTGCGCGTTACTTAGTGGTACCTTGCTCTTGGTTCTCGGAGCTAGTGATTCGGATGCGAGAACGAACGCTATCACGCAAAGTACCGCGATTCTGAGAATTCTCGAGACGCTGTTTATGGTTTTGTGCGTTTGTGGATTCATCTTTGCGCTTTTCCGTAAGTTCCTCGCTCCCTCCACTCGCTCTGGATTTGGTGGGACTTGATGCTAATGGGGTGCGGCACTAGTGCATGGACTCCACCCAGGACGGAGCGGAACACCCTCGATGCGGAGCTTAGGTCCAGCCGCCACCGCCACTAGTACTACTACCCCCATCGTGCAGCGGATGGCCCAAGGTGAAGAACCAGCGGAAGTCAATGTTGATATGATCCCTCGACTTTCTCTCTCCGCCGGCGAGGACTCTGCGGAAAAGCCATGTGACACCAAGGGTCCTAGACTAGAGAAGGTCCCGAGTCTCAGGTTCAGCGCTGCCGGCGCGAAGCGGTTCAGGATCTTTACCAGCAGAAGCGGAAGTAGAAGCGTTATTGCCAATGATGTGGGGTTTGGTAACCCAAAGCAACAACACCGACGTTTCACGTCGATTTCGTCTTCATTTTCGTCTCCCCGCCCGAAAAGGAGACCTATCATCGTCTTTGACCAATCACGCGATGATACCGCACGTGGAGGGAAAGCGACAGACGTCAAATTGGAGAGTGAGGGTATCGAGTTGCCTGTTTTGACTAAGACGAGGGCGAGGAGTGGATGGAATGCTGGGAGTGAGGATGGGAGTGAAGGTGGGCAGTTGCCTAGTCCGCCCGAAACGCCGAAGATTGGGTCGTTTGGGCACCGACAGCATCAGCATGATCACTATGGTTTTGACCATCAGAAATGCCATGGTCAGCTGTGTTACCAGAAAGAACGGGGGAACGAGGGAGAGAAAGGGGAGGCAATAAGGGTAGGACTCGCCCGTCCTGAGGAAAAGGTCAATGTCGCCCGGGAGATAGTCGAACCAGACGCACTTCCTGAGGTCGAGGCTGACATGATTGATACCACCGTTTCCGAGCCCGGGTGCATAGGTTCGAGTTCGATCTTTGTGGGCGAAGCGACCTCGATCCCAAGTCCTCGTACAGAGCTCACTGGTAAAGATCCGATGAGTCTTAGGGCATTGTTCCTAAGCCCAGTTCGTAGTTCGAATACGATAAAGGCCAAATCTCCAACAGTGTCCCCTTTTGCAAGTCCCAAATCCCCAACATCGGTGTCACTTCCGTCGGGCTCGCCAGACCTGGACAGTCCAACGTCGCGTTCGGCATGGGGAAGAGCGGAGCGGATTAGGATGAGGCTAAGGAGGCCTTTGAGTGCGAACGCTCGCATTGGTGTAGATGGGAACGAACATATGCTGAGGTCTGTGAGTTCGGATTTACTTCCCGAGGGACGGACGAGCCGGATTGTTATTGGTAGGAGTGGGAGTGTAATTGGAAGGGGAACACATAGGCGGGATGGGTCGTCCAAAATGGGAGAATGGAATCCGTTTAATTTCAAGTCGGTTGGGGACGGAGAGAGGAGTTTGGAGGAGCGGTTTGGGAAGGAAAGGGTGAAGGAGGGTGGGGGTGCGAGTGCGTGTTCGGATATGGCGGATTTTGTAGACCTTACGGATCCGTTTGCAAGCCCTGCGCCTGGGTTAGCGTTGCCTCAGTGGATCAACGCCAGCGCCGCCGTCAGGGTTAGGGGTGGGTCGGATGCAGGACATAGCCCGAGTCGTAGTGGCCTATGCGAGGAAGGTCGGAGAGTGCTGGGTAGTGTGAAGGGAAAAGCGAAGATGAGGTATGATGATGGCGAACAGCGTAAGGGTGTGAATGAGGGAAAAATGGAGAACGAAGAAAGGAAGATGGTGAGGGGTGGCGGTGCGCTTATGCGGACGAAGACGACTACCTGGGGGAAATTTCCTGTTGCCGTCAGTGACGTTGGTGGTAGACCTGAATATGGGCGGCATAAGGAGGCGACCGTGGCGGATTTTCCGCCTTCGTTGAGAAAAGCTGTTGGGCAAAGTGGGAGGGACAAGGTGATAACGGCAAAGAGAAGCCCAAAAGGCGGAGCAACCACTACCACTGTTAGTAGCGAGGGATTTGCGTCTGGATCTGGGAGGTCTGCGAGACGGCCAGATTCACCTATGCCCATCATTGGCGCCTCCCCGACTTTGAAGGATGCGAGGAAGAGAAGATCGGATTCTCCTTTATCGACGACAGATTTGAGTGGGAGGCAAGGTTTGAGGGGGAGCTTGAGTGGGAGGAGTAGAGAGGCCCCGAGTTCGTTCAAACCACCTCCGCTACGACAACAACACAGGACCCAAGATCCTGTGCTGGAAGCAGAGAGATCCAACGAGAGTGGTTGTGCCGGTGGTGATGTATTCGATGACGCCGTGTCGAGGAAGCAACAACCTGCTGCACCGAAGATTACTCCTGATCAGTCGGTTGGTCCGGGGTTATGTGCGTCCCCTATCGCTCGGATTGAGAAGAGGGAATCGGGAATCAGGCTGTCCGTGAAGAAAAATAGGTTGAACGCCCCGGTAAAGACGCCGTTGACTGTGAGGAGGAAGGGGTCGCCCGTTCCGATCCCGTTCAAGTCGTCCCCGGTCACGAGTCGGCGTGTATTATTGAACGAGAAGGAGACGACACCTCGGGCGCAGCAGAAACGACCTGAGAGTAGACCGCAGTTGGAGAAGGGTTCGCAGGAGGTCGTGTTAGATTTGGAAGAGGTATTGTTGGCACAGACGTTGTTGAGGCATCTGGATTCGGGTGTACAATGAGGGTGTTGTGTGATCTTGCTAGTAATTCCTTCTCGTCTCGGTTGCCCATGCGTTTGGTTGGTACTGATTTTCGTTCTTGGCTGGCGGTACACGTCTCAATTTTGATATCCTGTCCGCTTGTGGTTTCTTTTTGGCGTTCTTTACTTAGAGCACGAGTGTTCTTGATACCATGTATATCGCAGTAATAGAGGTAATTTGTTTGGAGCGAACCGGGTTGATGATACGCCAGGCGCCCGACAGGGGTAAGCTCGAAAAGTGGGAGTGAGCAAATGTCAGGCTAACAGGCGTCGCGCCGATGTCACGTCATGTCACTTCTTGATCATCTTGAGCGCCTCATCCAACTCAATTCTCATCGTCTTCATGGTGGCTTCATCTCTGTAACTCATTCCTTCGTGGTCTATGCACAAATTACCAGTCCCCTGTTTGAGAAGGACACGTTCTACTTGCCGAATTACCGGACCCGCAATTCACATTATCTGATCCAACCACAAAGACCGAATTAGAATGGGAAAGAAGCAAAAAGATAAGGATGCTGGCGGTGGCAGCAATAACAGCGGTGGTGGAAACGTAAATGGAGGAATAAAACCTATGAATCTGAACCCGGTACCGAACCGGGATATCATGCAACGTATGAATTTCTTGTGGCAAGCTGGCGTCTATTTGGAGGGTTTAGGTGGTCGTATGCGGGTTGGAGGTATGGATGGTACGAAAGATTGCCAAAACGATACGAGGGAGGTGGATGGGAATGGGAAAAGGAGAGTGAGGAAAAAGGTTGGTATGCGGGATTTGGCTGGGATTTATGTGGAGACGATGAAGACTGTTGGGCGGAGGACGACTGTGAAGATGTGTGTCCATTTTTCGGGTTGTGAGTGTAATTATTGGTTATTGATGTGGTGTCATTAGGGATCCCGGTGTGAAACGTACTCTGTGTCGAGGATGTTCGAATATGCTTGTCCCTGGTGTAACGGCGCGTGTTCGTGTGCGACGTGAGTGCTCTTTGATTTCGGGTTGTTATTGTCACCCTGACATCTTTTCTATGGGCTAGCGAGTGGACAGCATGGTCATTGGATGGTGTATACGTGTTCGGGGTGCGGGATGTCGAGGAAGATTCCTGCACCCCACATCCATGGAACCCTGGGCGCGGGTGACCTCGCAGTTGATGGCGAAACGGATAACGATCCTAAGCCTCTTGCGTCAAATGACCAACTACAGCAGCAACAAGTACACCAGGAGAACAAGACCAACATTGAGGAAATGAGCTTGGATAAAACGGGTGAGACGGGTGGAATGGAGGGCTACATCACAATTCGGGAATTCAAACGAGGCACGAAGGAGCAGCGTTCCAAGAGGAGAAAACAAAATCCGAAGAAGGGGATGGAGGCTTGTACGCCACCCTTGTTCGCGAGAAAGGATGCTGGGCATGTGGTGTATAGGGGCGGAGAGGTCGTTGATATGGAGGGTGTGTATTGTGTGTGATGAGCACAGTTTGGCTTGGTATAATTGAGGCTTGCTCAGGAGGCTGTAGTTGGGTGAGTTCTCTCCCTGCACGAGTTCCGTTGTTGCAGATGTTCACCCTAATACTAGTACCTGGCCCCTTTCGACGACATATGACATGTTGGACATATCATCCCTGTGCCTTTTCGTCAACGGACGTTCCTCGCCCATGGTTCTGAATCGGGTGACAACAGTTTCGTCGCGCCACGGCGGCTAGGCCCAACCTAACAATCTACGTTCCCCTTAACTTCACGAGACCGTGCTGCTGGGTAGACATTTAGAAGCACGAGATATTCGGTATGCTCCCTGGCGCTTGATTTCGAGTCGATCGTGTCCCCCCACCCAAACTTCGTGTTGCTCAGTGTGATGACAAGGGCGTCTATATAACATGTGGAATCATACCAGTTGACGAGCATGTTGCCCTGTTGATGCAAGACTCACCGAGGCTTGAGTGTAACTTCCGTTCACGTAGGCCTTTGACTATGAACATTTTCCTCGACCCTACAGACTCGATAGTCGTCTTATTGCGTTTATTGGTATCTCTGTCAGTTACGCTATATAAGGGAAATGCCGAGAAAAGAGAAAAAACCGTTAGCTACGCTGCCAACGACGCAATGAGCGAGAAGCTTCATCTTGCATCGTCACAGTCCCCAACGACTTTAATCCGCTTTGTCCAAATGGAGCTGCTTATTTAAATGAAAGAAATCGCCAATTATTACAAACTACGTTAAAATGTCTACTAGACGACAACGCTGGAACTTCGAGACTCTTAGTCTCCTTTCATTATGATAGCTCATTCAATCTACGGACAATCTCTTCTTAACCCCTCCCACTCAGTCTCATCCCTTACATTCGATAATATCAACAAACCTGTTCCAACACTGATTGGCCCGAACCCTTTGATGATCCTCAGATCCCATCCGGGGGAGGGTTCAATCCACCCGACCTCTGAACACCAGCTGTCCTTAGAGAGGATACACGTTCATCCGACGGGTATGGTTGGCTGGCTCATCATCTGTGCAATGCAATCGCTAAAGGTTAGCAGGTCGGAAGCTGAAATGTCGTGAGGACATACAACGTAGTGGCTGGGGAAGTACCCTATCTCCCTCCTCGCCCAAAACGACACCGCAAATACAACAAAGACGATATGAAAGATCGCCAGAGCGGCAATGAAGATCCCGGGCGAACGTCTCGACGGCCCTCGTAATTCTTCGTCGGTGATCCATTGTGGTCGAAATTGTCCTATCTCACGTTCCTCGAGGTTGGTAGAATCACTGGGAAGAGCAATGGGCTGCGATGATGGGAACAAAGACATTAGTGCACAGTTCTCCCGGGGTCTATGTCAAGGGTCGGATCCTCAGGGGAGAGTGTAAGGGCGAAAGAAACAACAAATCCTCACAACTCCTCTTTAAGTATTCAGCGGCAAGTGAATTAAGTCGGCTCGGTAAGTGCCCCCTAGTTTGCATGAATAGACATGCCAGGACACAAATGGAACGCAGCCCAAGGACTTCGAGTGTTCATCTAGATGGATGGCCCTAATGATCCGAGCCGAACAGGTGCCCACAAGGACCGCCGATCGCAGAAGCAACGCTGCGCCGTCGATTGCAGGATCCTACCCAAGTGTCCAGTGTGGGTCCTCGAGTACTAAGTGGCGGGTGTGCATACTTATATATATATATATACGGGTGTTATATGTGGGATCTGTCTCTGTCATGAGCTTACTTAGCCCCAAAAAAGCCGTCCCTGATCACAAGCGCAGGCCCCGTGCCGACTACCAGGTGGTCATTCAACTTAGGAGGGCGGGGAGTATTTCTCTTTTTTATGTTCCATGATCTACGTTTGTTCCTTTCACGAAATTGACGGCGTCTCCTATCTGAACCACCCAGGCTTTCGGAAACGAATGCTACGTCTTTGGGCTCTTTCGGAGATGGGCTAAGCAACTAGCATTCAGTCGCCATATGGTAGTTAATTTAATGGCTGTGTACACATTAGGACGTATAACCTAGGGTCTTCTCGATTCCCTGAAACTTGGTCCACTTCAAGTGTGGCCGATGATATTCTGCGGCTTGTAAGGCTCCTCGAGATACCTGATCTCTTCGGGAGTGAGGGCAACCTTAGTTGCCTCTGCGGAAATACTATTACACTTCTTATATGTAGGTTGAGCAACACAAACATACCAATGATATCTTCAAGGTTCTTGAGTGATGTTGTACCAACGATTGGTGCAGCCACCTCTGTGCAACTATGAGAGGAAGCTTATGGGAATAACTTAGGAGACTTACCGCTTTTCGATAAGATCCAAGCGACACTGACTTGGGCCATGGAGATTTCACGCTTTTTCGCTACCTCCCCCACTCTATAAGAATGTTTGCTCCTCAGAAGTATTCTCGAGATACACAGAACTCGTACCGCTTCAGAATCTCCTCTAAGCCAGCACCTGCTAAATACTTCCCAATCGTCCAGTCGGTGCTCGCCCGTGCTGTTTTCTCAGCCAAAGGGCGTGCGAGGAGACCGCAGGCCAATGGGGACCAAGGGATTGACCCCACGCCAAAGTGCTAGGTACATGTCGAGTGAGGCGAGGAGAAGAAGAGAAGGAGAGCCAATACAATTTTTACGTCTAAACACACCTTGAGAGTGGGGAGCATCTCCCGCTCTTCCTCACGATAAATCAGGTTGTAGTGGTTCTGCATAGAGATGAAGGGAGTAAGGTGGTTTGCGATGGCATAATCTATGACAAAGTAGTCAGTGATGATGTGGAGGAATTCTCGACAATGACGAACTTTGCATGGCATGGACTAGGATATGCATGAGCAAAGGGACTTTTACGGCTATAATATATGAAAACTCACATTGCCAAGCATAGCATGAGCTCATGCCTATATAGCGGACGTATCCTGCCTTAACAACGTCATGAAGAGCATGCATCTGAACAGAAAATTAGGACAGGAATTGACAAGGTGGTAGTTGGTATCCTCACCGTCTCTTCAATAGGTGTTTCCTTGTCGAAACGGTGGCCTATCTTTGACGTTAACGACAATTGGCGTAGCATAAGGAGCTGTACCCACACTGCAAGACGTCAATGTAATCGAGTTGGAGCCTTTCAAGACTGTGCTTGACTGAGTCGAAGATGTGCTGGCACACACAAATCAGCGCACTGGGGCATCATACACAGTTTACTTCTGCAGACATGCCTTCCTGCTCAAGCCGTGCTGATTGACATAGCCATGTTTGTCAGGATTTTCGCGGATCGCGATGAGGTTGCTGCCAACATCCTTCATCACTGTTCCGTAAACCTGAGGAGCGACGCGTAGCTCAGTTAAGTATCCAGGACCCAAGGCGTGTACGCAGAGAATCATACCTTGGTCATAACCACAATTTCTCCACGAGGGAGGTTGAGCTTCTTGATTGCTTTTCCGAGGATAATTTCGGAAACCCCATTGGAGTAATTCTATGGCCCGCTTTCAGTCCTATCTTCTTCAAAACTGGAAAATAGCACGCACGTTAGATGTGTCGAATGTCTGGATCCCAGCGTCGTAACTAAAAGGCTCGATTTAATGGATAACTGAGGAATAGCTGAGCCTCGTACGCAGCTTTGATGTGACGAATGGCTTCGTCCTCATCACCAATGACCCATGGTTGCCACCGAGGATCGCCATACTGCATTGTCCCTAGGATAATCCTCGATACCTTTAGCCCGGATTTTCCCAGTTGAACTGTTGAGATCACGATAAACTTCACATCTTCTTTTGAGAATACATTTCTACTCACCATAGGGAACCCTAGTCTTTTTTTCAGCCATTGGCAGTTTGAGCGTCAGAGGATTGTAGTGAGGTAACCATTGAAAGGACCGGGTGAATTTATAGAGAATCGTGCTCTGCGTTACATAGGTTCATAAGAAGAGCCTAGTCACTGTTAGGAACTGTTTTGTGATTTATGCTGACGTGTTGCACCGGGATTTGAAAGCCTTAGACCATCACCTAGTATATAATGTTCATGATTGGTTCTTCCATCCTGATAACCCCGTTCAATCCGGGAATAGAAGTCACACTTGTGTTTCAGTGGCTACCTACCCACCAATGAGAAACGTTGAATTGGAACAGTTAATCAGTAGTGGTATAGCTCTCCGAGTCATTCGCAGTCACCAATGAAAGCAGAGCGGTGCTAGTCTTCGTCCAGAAATATCTGAAGACGAACAGGAGGGGATAACGAGGGGATATGGGTCAATTTTGGATGCCGATAATTAGTAAACAACTGGCCCCTGTTTCAGAGTTGGATGCTGTTGGGGGGAGAAACGGGCGAGAGGCGGTCTCTCGAGTAGGATTTCTGGGTTGGAATAAGTGTGGGAGGGATGGGCAAAAACATATCGTACAACATGTTTTCTTTCGTCCTCTGCCCGATCCCACCATTTGTGCTCAATAGAGTTTTGGAGTCAGCAAAGCGGTGTTGAGTATCTCAAATGGCCACTGTCATATGTGCTTGGCATGCTCAGGAGATGTGGAAGAGGACCCCCGAAAATTGGGGGGTATCCCTGATCAAATTCAGATAGAAATATGAGGATTTCTCGGAAACCCTCCACACGTTTCCAGATAAAAATTGTGAAAAATTGGGTCAAAACCCTCCTGTGAGTTCCAGATAAAACCTTGGTCTCCAGAGGGCACCCTGTTCAAATGCGGATAAAATTTCCTATGTGGGTGGGTGCCAGCCACAGTAAGCAGGACCCAGGTCTGAATGTGGGCCCTCTGTTCTGCAATGTAGCTGTTAGCTGCTCGTTACAGGCAGTGCAAATTCCATTTCATCCTACTTATGGGCATTATTTACTATTCTGAAATCTACTCCCATTGAAGCACCCTCTACTTACAGGATTGCCTTCGAAGACCTTTGAAGTAAGGTCATGCTTAGACAGGCTTGGGGTAAAAGAGCCTCACGAGCAGATGGAGAACTAGGACACCACTCTCACATTATTTCATCTATAGTATCATTATGATCTGCCTTCAGGTGAAAAAGAATGGTTTGTATGCTGCCCAAGAGCAGTAGACAAAAAATTAGCACTAGGCCCTTAGGTGCCCAGACCATGTTGCAAAATCTGGATAAAACATGGGTGGCCAGGGAACCCTGATTTTTTCCAGATAAAAATCTCAAAATTTCGTGCAGATAAAAACCTCCAAACTCAGATCAGGGTTCCCCCCCTATTTTTGGGGGTTCTTGTGTAAGCTGAAACATGGACTGCTGAATTTCATTTTCTACTTTCTGTATGTTTCACATTTTATTCTGCTGATTATCTGTAGTATTTCCTTAACAACAGCTTGGGTATATAAGTCTATACCATGTATATTCCCACTTCAGTACTCACATGCATTTTGAGTGACTGAAGTGAATGTTTTGTATGATACTGAATCTGGACTTGTGTTAATGGTGCTTGTAGTTAGTACATTTGTGTCTCTTTCAGGTATTGAATATATTTAGTGCTTGCATGTATTTCAAGTGACTGAATTAGTATATTTGTATCTCTTTCATAGAGTCAATCAAACCTGACTACTGCCACTTGACAATTGTTGCACCCATCTTTTGGGAAGGCTTTTAAGTTGTCTTGGTTTGATGTCACCCATGAGGCAGAACAAGGCTGAAAGAGCTTGGTATGTAAGCTTTGGTATACTGAAATTCTGAGCATGGATGTTCCTGATAAAGGTTAGATAGTTCAACTATTACAGTTGATTGTTTCAATACTGATATTGCACAAGCAGAATATCCATCAACATGCTGAAGAGATCTGAACAGTGTAATGATATACAACAAGGAACATAGTGAATCAGAAAGTACCTTGTCTCCCCCCTCACCCAAAACAACACTACAATCATATAAAAACAATATGAAAGAACACTAAAGCTACAATGAAAACCAAGAGCAAATGTCTAGAGGGGCCATGCCCTTCTGAGTCATTGGCATTTTAATACAGGTCATTGAGGCTGGGATTGTCCTGCTTCACACTCCTTGAGGTTGGTGGTGTTGTTAAAAAGAGAGACAGGTTGTTGTCACATGAAAGGTGGTATTGAAACAGGATATTGATTGATTGACAACACTATAAGGGGGAGGTGGGGGGTGAAAAAAAGGGAGAGGTGACAGTTTCACTTTATATCAATCCAATATTAGGCTAATGACCCACTTGAGCAAACATGCCAGAACATAGGCAGGACACGATCCAACAGCTTCAACTACTCACTCACAGAAGAAATGTTATGGGCAGAGCTGGTGAGAGTAGATGCCAAGATTGGCACCACTTAATCTGTCAGTTAGCTTGACCCATCTATATCTGTACCCTGAGTGAGCTGTCAGTTGCCTGTTCCAGTGTATGCATGTGTTCCAGAACATTCCTACTTAGCCATATAATAGGATAGGGGTCTGGATCATGATTGACCAGTATGCCTGAATTAAACATGGTAGGGGCAATTACACACATCTTGGGGAAGGCTTTCCTTTCATTGCCCTTCATCACAAATGCTAGTCTTCTGCCTCAGGTCCTTGCTGACTTAGAATTGTCAACCATAGAAATGAAACAACAGTTGCCATCTATTGGTTGTCCAAAGATGTGCTTCATAGTGTACTGGTTAAAGTGAAATGATTAACAAGTGTCACTTTCACTCTTTTGATACACCCCACCACCATTTCAAGTGTGCCCAATAATATTCTGTACTTTATAAGGCTTCTCAAGATACTTGATTTCCACCTTCCTTTTCCAGCAACCACCATCATCTACTCATTGGTTGGTTGTACTTAGCACTATGGGCCATCGCAAAAAGTCAGCTGCCCCCCAATACACTGATGATATGTTCCAAGAAGTCCCTGAGACTCCCCAGCATCACTCTCAGCAGAAGTGAGGCATTGGTATCACCACTCAGCTGTCCCCAGGCAGTGCTGCACTCAAATACAAAATTGAGTCCTCCAAAGGACTCGTTCACATCCAAGACCATTCTACTGGGCAATTTGTTGTCTATGAGCTGAAGAATCCCCCAGGATCCTCCACTCCCCCCTGCACTGACGCTCTGGGTTCTCTCCAGAGCTCAGCACCCCCTCCTGCTAGCATGGATCTCAACTCCCCAGCCTCCTCCCCTTCTCACTCCAAGCAGCTTACTCCTAAAGCTGTTCCCTCTGACCTCCCTGCTTCCTCTCCCACCCCCTCCAAGGCCTAGGATGAGGAAGAAGACAGAATCATCGACATGTTGTCCCTTCTTAAAACCTGGACACATGAAATCTTCAAAGCCAAACAGGAGGAATTCACTCCTGAAGCTCATCTATATGCAGTTCTGTGCAACTTCATCACTGTTATGGAGTCCAAGAACCTATTCGCCAACAAGACCCTCCCTATCCACCAATCCCCCCCTCCCCCAGGCAGTATTACTGCCCTGCTATTCCAGGCACAGCAGCCTCCCCCCCCACACATGCCATTCCATGGAATGGCTGACTCAGCAATGGCAGACACCCAACCAGCACCTCCTCCCTTACCCTCAACCCAGGCCCTGGTGCCTACCCAGCCCCTGGCCCAGACTCCTGCTCCACGTGACAGGCCCAGACCTCCCTCATGTACCCCTGCTCCCTCATGTGACAGGCCCAAACCTCCCTTGTGTGACATCAAGACCGGCCTGACAGCCCCTCCCCCTTCCACCCAGCACAAGCTGTATTTTGCCACCCAGGGTCCCACCTGGTGGCAATTCTTTGTAGACACCAGTGCTAGTGACCTAGCTAGCACTCATGTCTCTTTACAATCACTCATCACACACTTCAACCAAGTGCTCACCCAGGCCAAGTCAGTGCTCATCGTCAACTCTAGTCAATTCCATTCAGGTGTCATCACCTTCTCAACAGGCAGTGTCCCCTCCCAGGCAGACCTTCAAACAGTTGCTGCCTTGCTCCCTTCCATGCTCAAGAGCACTTCCATCACCCTCCCCATGTCCCAATCTTTTATCAAGATCATGGACATCCCTTTCTTCTCTGCCAATGGCTTCATGCTATCAGCTGACCAAGTCAAGACTGAGGCTTCAGCCTCCCCCTTCTTCCCCTCCTCTGACATGCATCATATGCACATCGTCCACAACTCTGCCAAGTCCAACACTGCCACAGTGTGGATTGACTTGGTTGACTCCCAATGAGGCACTCTCACCTCTTCCCTCATCAACAGGCGTGTCATGATCAATGGTGTGTCCTGCCTCATCAAGGGCACCTGTGCCCACACTGGCACTGGGGTCATCCTTCTGATGCTTGTCATGCTCATGCACCCAAGTGTCCTCTCTGTGGGGGCCCTCACTCTGAGGCCTCTCACTGCTCAATGGCAGGGTGCTGCTGAGGCAACCCCAAGGCTTCACCCCCCATCCCCCTGACCCCCGAGGGCACTGTTTGCCCTCACTCTCCTCGATGCCTCAATTGCTCAGGCACCCACCCCTCCAATGACCACTGGTGCCCCTACTGGTGACATCGATTCAACTGTGACTGGATTCACAGTCACTACCAATGTGACACAGAGGCCAAGAAAGCCCCCTTTGGGGGCTGTAAGGGCTAATGTGTCACCTTATACCATTTCCTCCTCTGCTCACTCTCCCGTGGCCATGGACTGCCTTCGCTGATCATTTCTCTTCATTCATGTAGTTCCAGGCACCTGTAATTTTGTTTGTGTGTGTTTTTTCTTTTTCTCTTCTCTTTTCTTGATTGGGGACTGCTATCGTGCACCCTTTTGTTGTAGATTACACTTGCTCATGTAGTAGGTAGTTGATGGCAATAAACCTTGATTTAAAAAAAAAAAAAAAAAAAAAAAGATACTTGATTTCCCTAGGAGTGAGGGTAATCTTTGTCACTTCTACAGAAAGGTTATTACACTGCTATTCCTGATGCTGAATGACACAAACATACCAACAATGTCTTCCAAGTTCTTGAGTGATGGTGTACCAATGATTGGTGCAGTTACCCCTGATGATGGGTGAGTGCTTAACTATGCAAAATGATAGGAGATTCACCATCTTTGGGTAAGATCCAAGCAACACTGACTTGAGCCATGGAGATTCCATGCTTCTTCACTACTTCCTCCACTCTGGAGGTGCATCAGTTGGTTGTCAGTGTCCCACTGGCAGCAGGGGACCCATACCATTTCACTATCTCCTCTGTCCTGGCACCTGTAAGGTATTTTCTGGTGAACCAATCAGTATTGCCTTGCTTGATCTTGTCAGTCAATGGGTGTGCAAGGAGACCACAAGCCAGTAGAGACTGGGGGATTGACCCAATGCTGAAGTACTATTTTTATCTATGCATGTATGTAGGGTGAGAATGAGAGCAAGACAAACAAAGCCTTCAAGGATTCACACTTACCTTGAGGGTGGGAAACATCTCACACTCTTCTTTGCAATAAACTAGACTGTAATGGTTCTGCATAGAGATGAAGGGAGTGAGGTTATTTGCTATGGCATAGTCTGAAGGGTTGTTTAGATATGCTGTGCCTCAAAGTCAAGGTGACTCACTTTGCATGGCATGGACTATATCATATATGATGAGAAATGAACTGCTTAGAATTCCTGTAATAAAACACTCACATTGCCAAGCATAACATGAACTCATACCAATATACCAAACATATCCTGCCTGAATAATGTCATGAAGGGCTTGCATCTGTAGATGATATGGTGCCAAGTGTGAAGATGGCTGATATCCTCACTGTTTCTTCAATAGGTGTATCACAATCAAAGTGGTGACCTAGTCTTTGCTGTTAGTGATGACAACTGAAGTCCTCCACAGCACTGTTACACCCACATTGCAAGACATTGATATAATCAAGCTGTAGCCTCTCAAGACTGTGCTTGACAGATTCAAAGATGTGCTAACAACACATGCAAGGATATATCAATGTCATGGTTTTGTCTAGTCTTGGTGACTCCTGGCTCACCTTCCTGCTCAAACCATGCTGATTGATGTATCTAATTTCATCAGGATTTTGACTAGTAATTACCAAGTTCATACCAAAGTCCTTCATGATGGTGCCATAGGCCTAAGTAATGGCACTAGTAGGTCTTTCATTTGACAAGGGCACACACAAGGAAACATACCTTGGTCATGACTATGATTTTGTCATGAGGGAGGTTAAACTTTTTTATGGCTTTACTGAGAATAATCTCAGAGGCACCATTGGAGTAAACCTATATGCAATATGAGCAACACAGGTCCTAACAAGATGATTGATTAACACACATGTTAGCCATGTTGAATGTCTGAATCCCAGCATCATAACTAGGTCTTTAGTTTGGTGAATCAGCAAAGCTATGTGATCTTCTGTATGTGGCCTTGATAGGACAGAAGGCTTCCTCTTCATCCCCAATGACCCATAGTTGCCAGCAAGAATCACTATATTGCATCACCCCAAGGATAATTCTTGAAACCTTTAAGCCTGATTTGCCCAATGAGACTGGTGACATTCATAATAAGCTTTGATTTTTGACCAAGGAAAAATTTATACATACTGTAAGGAACCCTAGTCTTTGTCTCAGTCATTGGTGGTATGTTGTGTATCAAAGTGGGGTGGTGGGGATTTTGACCAGGTCTGTGGATGATGAGGCTTAGCTATTTATTCAGTGTTCACCTTGGATTTTATTCCCACAAGTCTATATATAAGATAACACTTGAGAACTATTTCATGATGCATGCAGGGAAGTTGCACTAGAACCCAAAGCTCCTGATGGCTACCTAATGACTTGATATAGATACTGTAATAAAACAACAGGTGTGAGCATGGGATCCTTGACCCATGCTGATAAACCCATTTTTGTTATGATTCCTCCACCCCTAAATCTGGAGGCTCAGTCATCACCTGATAGTTTCTGAGGGTTCACCAATAGTTCCAAAGGGCACAGAACACATGATTAACATTGAGTCATTCCTTGCAGCTTGGGGTACCCAAAGGGGATCTAATATATCTTGAGTGCTGTGGCACCCTGATATGGTGGGACATGTATTACATATCCATGACTTAATAGCTTGCTCATCACCAGTAGGATCTTCTGACCCAAGGGCTGGCCCTGCTGAAAGGACTCAACAGTAGGGGAATAGGCATACTGAGAAGCAAACAGGTGAGGGTTTTTCCCCCCTAGTTGATTGTTTTTAATGACTATATAAGACTTTCAGGTCTGTTTCTTCTATAGTACACTACTGTGCTCTGTGGCTCTGTGCCCTTTTCCACTCCTCCCTTCTGTAACCTCTGGGCTGAGTCCTTCACTACACTTAAGGCACTGCTACTACTATCCCTAAGAATCTTTAGACTAATTAGTGGTAGTACTAAGTGGTTCCATCTACTGAGATCATAATATAAACATGTACAGTTGGGTGTGACACTCATATAAGCTACATTGAATAATGGAAAAAGTTGAGATGTATGCTACTCTCTATGTTCTTATGTTTGGTGGTCCTGTACTCTCTTTCTCTTCTTTTCCCTCCTCCATGTCTCCTCTCTTCCTCTCTTTCCTCCTCACACCCCCCAGTCTTTGTCTAGCTTTCTCCAGTTTTCTCTGAATCCACCTGTTTCATTGATGTACTTGAACAGTGATTTTCAGCTGCTCAGTTCCCCTATTACGTGATCTAACTTTTGGTTTGCCCTACATCCTTCACTCCCACTTGACATCTATTCTTGCACTAAGGTGTGTACTACATTCTAGTGGATGATGCTTGATTGTTTCTTGGGCTTGGTTGTTGCACACTTGGCACCAGAGATCATCCCTGAGTTGAGCCAGTGGTGGCATCTGTTGGGCAGTATGTGCCATATTTGTAGTTGTGTTAGAGCTATCCTGTTCCTTCTGGACACTGTTGCAACTGTTTCTGCATACTATGGACTGCCTGTAGTTTGAATGTGGCTGAACTTCAAACAGTCACATCAGTCACTTGTTTCTCAGGTGATAAATTCAAAGCCTGCCTGATGGATGACAGTATTCTATTAGACCATCAGGGTAAGTACTTACCACAAAACTCCATCAAAATTCTTGATCTCTGACATGGTCTTCTTCAGCTAGCATGACTTTGAGTGACTTTCAGACCTCTCAATGCTCTTCTCAACCACTCAGAAAAATAGAAAATAAATGCTCACATAATGTTTTGGGTGGACATAAGATGCTCCATTTCCAAATTTATGCAGGAAGAAGTGGAACTTGGTGAGATACAAATGCTCATTCAAAGTTCAGGCACATTTGAACTATGGGCAGCACATAGTATTTGTTGAGTGTGAATTTAAGCCTTCCAAAACAGGCTGGGTACATGAGGGGTGGACTACTTGACATAATCTTACTTGACATGTGGAAAGGGGGTGGCCAACATTACATGTGTTTGATTGGATTGAATACAGTCATCTCTCTCTTAACCCATAGCCCTTGGTGGAAGGGTCAAGCTATGGGTTATGACAGAGTATAGATTATCAAGAAGTTGGTTTTTAGCACCAAATAAATTCATTAAAAATCGAAAAAAAATCATTTCTGTGCTATACTACACAAAAGGCTTCTATAAGTGAAGAGACAAGGCATAACTTGTATACTATATGGCTTTCCAGGGAAAATAGTCAAGGGTACTCATATCTTTTAAGTTTTCTACCTCCTCCAGATGAAGTTGATGGTTGAATGTCACCAAAATCTGTTCCATTGACCTTGAGAATGAGTGGTTTGTGGTGGAGGGATACCCATTGATGAGTATAGAGGCCTTGAGTAAGCTTTGACAGCTTGCAACAGTACTGTAAACACTTGTATGGTGGCAATGTAATGCATAATGTAGGCCCCCATCCATTGCCTGCCTTGCCTACTGTAATGTGTAACACCAAAGGTGTTGCTACCAAAAAAAATTCATATGGTGACAGTTTTGCTCAAAACACTATGAAGAGGTAGTTTACTGGTGTCCCACAATTCCCTGCTACTCTGATAAGCCCACATATTCTCTTCATTAGCAACTACATGAAACCTCCCAGAAAAATCATCCTGAACCCCATCCACTGAGGAGCTTGAGTGGGATACCTGACCCATTCATTGTGTACTGTTCAGATGAGAGGTGAGGAGTGAGAATATATCCACCTTATTCTCATATATAAGAAGAATAGTCTACTGCCAATGCATATATGGTGGTGACACATGGTGAGCATGTTGAACAGTCTACATATACTCTAAGGTCAAAGCTGGCTACATCCATATTGTTTAGCTGGGCTATGGGCATTGCCTAATGGACCAAGTGTAATGCACTACCCTGGGTCTGTTGCTACCACAGAACCATCTGGAGGTGTAATGCACCCATCAGGCATTGCCACCATACATGGGTTTACAGTACTGGTTCCAATGAGTCATCATCGATATCATCATTGCCACCATTAATTTTGCTGTTCTCCTGTGCCTTGCATGCTTTGGGGATGGCTGCACAAATTTCCTCATCTGATGATTCATCCATCACATGTTTCTCCTTGATGGGGTTTAGGAGGCATTTGAGCAACATATGGTTTGTCCTTTGCAGGGCATTGGTAGCTTGGAGATTATCAAGGGCCTTATCCAATTCATGCTCTGCCTGTGTCAGGGGGTCACCACTGTCTCAAACAAGAAGCAATGCAACTGGAATGGAAGGCTGGAAGTGCACAGTATCGAAGATGGGGAGGATAACTGCTCTTTTCCAGCAATTCTGGATTGTAGTGGTTTGGAGACTCCTTGAACAGAGCAACAATACGAGTTTCTTCCACAAGGTTGCCCTCATTATTGAGCCATTCTTCATCTGCAGTTGTAATTTTTTCACCTCTGGACAACCAGGACTCGGGGGTAGTCTTCCGAGCTGATACCTGGCATTTAAGAACACGCAGGCCCTTTCCCAATGTCTCAAGAAGGGTGGCTGGCCTGGGTGGCATGAGGTAGGCAGTCACAAAAAAACACTCTGACACATTTTTTTCTTTCTTTTGGCTGCTTGGTACCATTGTTGACATATGAGACTTGCTGTGTTGGATGTGAAGATCATGCCATTGGTCTATAAATCTATTGTACTATGTCATGGGCACTATGGGTTTTTAGCCCAGATGACCTATGGGTTATGGGGTATGGTAAAGTTATAGGTTATGGCCGTGGGACCCCCGCATACCAACTCGGTGGAAGGAAAAAGCTGTGGGTTACTGGAGAGTATGGGTTATTAGAGATATGGGTTAAGAGAGGTGACTGTAAATCTAATAGGCCATACAACCTCAATACCAAAATGACATCTACAGCTCGGTTGTAAGAGCTTATCACTTTTTCATTCAGAAAACACGAGAAAGTCTGTATTCTGGAATATAGTAACTACCAATTACAGTCATAATGCGCAATCACGAGAGGTCAACGGAATTCGAGGCAACAAGAGGGAGTCAATAGCGCAATAGTCGCGATAGGAGAAAGCAGGATTAATCCCCACGAAGTAGTGATTAATTCTCAGTAGCATCTTTGGCATCCTTAGCCTTGATTTGCTCTTTCTCGTCAACGATGGTATAGGTTGGAGGAGGAACTGCGATATCCTCGGCATCAACGCATTCTTCCATGAGTGCGACTCGAGTGTATTCGTCATCACGTTCTCCACGAATGGAACGGTAGATAACAACGGTCAAGACCCAGAACATCCTCAACAAGACACCGATACCGCACCCTGAAATAGATGCGACATCATGAATCAGATAATCTGTCATTTTCTTGATGTTCAATCACTCACCGAGAACGAACGCTACAGCTCGTCCCTCCCAAGGACCCAAAGCCATGAGCGCATTGTGAATGCGCATCAAGAAAGTGCCGCCCCACTTGTGAATCTTGTGGGCGTGATGATGGAAGTGGTGGTGAGGGGGACGGTTGCCATCATGGACCTTGACAAAAAGAGGACGACGCTCTCCTTCTATGTCATGAGCTTCTCCCTTTATGTCATGATTGGCGGGTTTGAACAGCTTGGGAGGTGTTCCAACGAAGGGCATGATATGAATCATTCCACCATGTTCACCCGACTCGGTGTGGGCGGTCTGGATCGGGGGCAGACCAAGGGCATGTCGGAAAGCATTGGAAATCTCTATGGCTTTGTCCTTAATGCGCTTGCCACAGGGACGTCGAACAGCCGGTGGCGCGTTGGTGGAACCGGCTGGTTGGGGGGACCACAACTGGGCTACAGGGCTATCAGCTAAGGCATGGCCAAAGCGGAGGTTCTGTACGGCCGGTAACTCTTGATGACTAGTTACGACGACCACACGGAGAGGACTGGCGCCAACCTGGACTGAAAAATGGGGTGCATAATGAGCAAGCTCTCAGGGGGGTGACAAGATAAAGGACACATACCCAAGGTGGCGCTGGCCACGATAGCCGAGAGCAGCCGGAATTTCATTCGCAAATTCGAAGTCTTTCTTTGGATTAGAGGTTGTAAAAGCGGATTGAGTGAATGTGAACAGTCAGATGAAGTAGAGTATTTATTGCTGGCAGTGGTGGTTGGCTAAGGTAGGTGGTAACTGCGGTTTGACCGCCCCTGCATATTTCAAACTCCGCTGGCTGTGGCATGCCTCCTTCGCGTGTCTGAGTCATCTGTCACCATGTCACTTGTTTCCGAACTATTCGAGTTGTTGAACAGCTTTAATAATTCTTTGGATGTCCAACGCTGGAATATTGCCATGTACGCATCCATAAGACAAAACGAGGGTGTTCTAGGTCATCCCCGAACCCACTGTCTTTTCCAACCTCAACAGCAGAAGCTTATGCTCCGCTTGGGAAAGCTGGAACCCACTTACTCGGAGAAGGTCAAAACAGGGGGCTCAGTTGATTTGAGGCCTCACCTCCACTAATCTCAACATGTTATCGCAACGTCGCGAGCCCGATTATACTGACTCACAACCCTCCAACACTGCTTTGGACGCGCTCGACACGCCAGTTCCCCACCTCTTCGGATGTAACACCCCCATCAGCGAGAACGACGTGATAAGTATCCAAAAGGGGTTATTGACGGTTGAATTACACCTTTCTGACCTCCAGCGTTCGCAGACTAATGGCTTACACCGCATCCATGCCTGCAGTCGTTTCATTCGCGAACACCGCTTACTCTTGTCGTCTTGGATCCGCCGAATTCCCCCAGAAATCATCGTCGACATCTTCCTACAATGCTTAGATACCAACCATAAATCTCCCCCCTGGTATCTATCTCATGTATGCCGTTACTGGAGAGATCTTGCCCTTCGTACCCCACAGTTGTGGACGAGGGTTCCTCTCCCAGCTTTGTCTAATCGCGTCAAGGTAGCGAGAGAGCTCGTTGCTTTTATGCCCGAATACCTGGCTCGGTCGAAAGACCAAACTATTACTTTCCAATGGGAGGGAAATTGGAATCCAGAGACCCTAGATGAGGATGATGAATTCGAAGATCCTATCTGCGGCCAATCCGATGTTGTCCTCGACCTACTGATTCAACATGCTGAACGTTGGGGAAGAGTGTCGATCATATCTGGTGGATGGAACCCGAAATTCGAGCAGCAGCTTGCCTTACTCCGGAATCGGCTCCCTCGACTGTATCATCTTGAACTTGATGTTGACAGTCTTCACGTTATATCTATCGAGGCTTTTCGAACCGCACCACTTCTCAAAGAGGTCAAACTCCACATTCCTCTCGACCGCGGTGATCCTGAATCCATCCGCGACTTCATCCAGTGGAGCGAAATCAAGCGTTTGAAGTTCATGATACCCTCCTTCATTGTTCCTCCACACCTAGCACTTTGTCGTCAATTGACGGCGCTCGATCTCAGATATATTGGCTCGCAGGTAGCAACATTCGATTCGGAAAAACTCGAGCTACCGAGCCTCCAGACCCTCAGCCTTAGGTCATGCTCGGACCTCTCCTCAGCTCATTTCGATCTCCTCGAGTCCCCAGTGTTAGAGGACCTCAGAGTGTTCTGTACGTCAATGGAGAAGCCGCAACCTTGGGAATCCTTTCTGCGTTTGTTAACTCGGCATGCAAAGTCTCTGAAGCGCTTAACAATTGGTTACATTCAGAGCGCATACCGCGCAAGCGTACCAGGACCGAGCGCCGACCTTGCCTTGTTACCATTTGATCAACTGACTTACTTGGAGTATTTACGACTCCAGTATCCTCCCCTTGACAGACTCTCGGAACTCCTCAGGTCAATCAGTCGTGGAACACTCCCGTTCCGGGCCCGAACTCTCCACATATTCCTTAATACACTTTCCCGACTTCCTCAGCCTTGCGTTGGAGGGTTCTCTCAGGAAGTCCGAGCCGTAGTCAAATGGGCAGAAACGCCCAGTTCGGGATCCCAATTGCGTCGTATTGAGATCACTCCTGGGATAGTAAACAACTATTGGGAGCTTCTCTCAGCTTTGGAAGGGTGGCCGCAGGAATATCCCAGCGACCTTGCCGAATCGGTTACATCCCTCGTATCGTGCGAGAGAACTTTAGGGTCAATTCATCCCTTCATATACAGTGATCCCGATTCCGTCATTCTTAGGGTGTTTGATGAAAGTGATACGAAGAAAATCGAGCATTGTCTGGACGTGATAGAGCATAGTAGTATCCAGGTCCACCTCCTCTGCGTGAGTATCCTAGTTACGTTGCAGTGTTTACACCACCTTACAATGCAACAGGGCACACGGGTGCATTTCAGCATTTATGCACTTAGCAAGATGTCTCCTGACCAATTCACGCCGTCAGAGAGCAATATCCCCAGAAGAGCGGCTACATTGGCGGAAAAATGGAAGTCGTTATTTGAGGAAGACATGCCAAATCGCCGTTGGCTACATTATGGGTGCCAGAAACTCGTTTACGTGCCCGCTGACGATAGTAAGAGAATCTGGCTGGCTCACGTGAAACTACTTTTGCTGATTGTGTATGATTCAGAAATATACCGTCCCGATGTTCACTACTGGATGTATGGGTTGAAAGCGCAGAAAGAGCTTGAAAGAGATGATCCCAACGAATTGTTCTGACTGACCTAGACTCCTGAGAGTGGTTGTACGATAGGATAAAGAGAAATTATGCACAACGACGTGACGTCTTTTCGGCATCTGGAAAAATGCCAGTGAGACCGACTGGCACAGCGACGGCACACCAGCCGGGCACTGTCAAGTCTTGATTCTTTTTGATCTGCTCGGCCTCCAGCTCCAAGTCATTATCATCTTTGGGTCTGCAGAGGGGTACGAAAACAGCAAGGGAGTGGTTTCTACTACTTTTCCGACCGACAAGAACTAGATTGGCCTGAGAAACTCTCCTGTACTACCCTGCTGAAGGGCAAGTCATGACTGCAGCCCTCACATCTACTATTGTTCCTCATTCACTCGACCTTCTAGTCTAACTCTAGGCATTCTCCGTAGTCTAATCCTGAATCCCAAGGCGAAAATGGCTCGACCTGAAGTGACGCCGCTGGAAACACCAGAGGCTCTCCTGAGTGGCACCAAAGATCCCGAAACGCTTGATGATGACCTGTAACCTCCATGAGGACAGAAAACGACGGATTATAAATTTCTTGTCTTGTTTGATGTGTGGATTGAAGACACTTGATACAGCAAAAGGAATACGGGAGAAATGATCCCACGATACTATACTACCCCACCGTTTCGGTGCACCCGGGGGTTTCGGTGGTCACGATTTTGTCACACATGCCGTTCGAAA